>VZRH01005838.1:207357-241461 GCA_013397555.1 Urocynchramus pylzowi
TGTTTTTTTTTTTTTTTTTGGGGTTTTTTTTTTCCTGCAGTTGCTTCCCATTTGTCTAGAATTGTCATAATCAGATTTATTCTGGATTACTTGTGGTGGTTTTTTGGTTAGTTTGCTGTAGAAGTAAAAATGTGTGGAAGAAGAATACCTCTTTTCATATGTCACTTGCTGCAATTAACAAAATACTTCTTTTCTGTCTGCATTGAATTATTATTATACCAATGATTCCATCACTTTACTGCTTTGATGATAGTATGATCTATTTGTTTTTGCACAGCTGAATGTATTATTAAAGAGAAAAACCTGAAAAAGCTCAGACTGTATTTAATCACACTTAGCACTACAACATCATGCATCAAAACTGCAACTAATGATCATCTTGGTTCTTGTTTTCTGGGTACATGCATGGTTAGGAGACTTAGGCTAATATCCTCTGTCAGGTCACATAGAGATGTGCTTAAAATATTACTTTTAATTGTGAAGAACAGAAGAAACATAAGTTTTCTTTGAGAAAATACATATGCAAATGTATGCTCTCAGGCACATGGTGTGATTGTTGGGAATGTCCTGTGCAAGGCCAAGAGTTGGACTTGATGGTTCCAGTGGTTCCCTTCCAACTCAGAATATTCTGTGATGCTGTGCTATTTTATAAGCAGATGCAAGAAATGGGGAAAGAGCATTTCTGAAGCACAACTGCATGCTGGGCAGTAATATGCTAATGTAAAGAAAACCACAGAAAAACTGAATTCCAGTTGTTCATAGCTTTCTTGATTAAAACAAGGATACCAATAAGGGTGAAAAAAAACAGTTTTGGAATAGTTAGATTTCTTGAAAGGACACCATGAAGATCAGAGAAGGGAGAAGTTGATTGCCTCTTGAGAGAGCTTAAATTGGCAGATGGTTTTCTATATTATAGCCATATAGGCATGGCTACTCCAGAAAAATGCAAATTTAGTGGTAAACAAAAAACAGCATTATTTGGCTCTTCCAGTATTAGAGCCAAAAATCACTGATTGTAGTTGGAATTGTACTTCAAAAATGAGTATGGATTATGACTAAAGGATGAGCTGGAAAAAAACCAAACCAACGAACAACAGAAAGCAGAAATAGAAACCTAGAAGGAGGTAGAATTTATGTTTAAAGATGGAGTCACACAAATCACTCGCCTCCATATTTTAGCTTACTTTTTCTTTTACTGAAATCTCATCTGAGTAATAATTTGTTAGTAAATTCAGTGTCATTGTTCACCACTTAATGTTGAGAAGGAAGAACCCAGTTGTGTCATAGTAAGCACTTAAGGGAGACTGCTTGCAAGGTGGCAATACCATGATTTGGGGATTGCAGTCAGAGAGTGGCAGTTGTTAAAAGAGTGTAGCAGGGAGTACTTCCTTACCTACACAACAGCTGTATTTTTTCCTGGTTCCTTTCAGTCCAGCAGTGTACAAGCAGCAGGCCAACCCCCTCCACACACTGGGTGGGTTTTATGTGTGATGTTTCTTGCCTTAATTTCATATTCTAGTTAACTGCTAACAACTCTCTGAAACTGTTTTCAGCTTTAGATCCGGCTAAAGATCCGTGTTTGAAGATGAAATGTAGTCGCCATAAAGTCTGTGTTGCACAGGATCAGCAAACTGCAGTTTGCATCAGTCATCGAAGGCTTACTCACAGGTAAATCCTTCAAAAGTTCATCCTGTAGACGTTTTTGTAGTGTTCATGACTGACTTGTAAACCATAAATCCATTATAATTAGTTTAATTACTTAACAACATGTGAGCAGAGTAGAAGTGGATTTTAGAAGTCATTATGTATACTTAATTTGATTATAATATTTACTACTTGATTTTTTTAAGCTAGAATATTATAAAAATATACGTATTTAAATATTTCTAGCTGCTGGTACAAATGCATTTAGAGAAATACCCACTGTGCCAGTACCAAATGAATAAAATTATTGTGATAGTATCCTACTGCTGTACATTACTTTGACATCATTACTTCTTATATGAAGCTAGAGAACTCAAAGCTGCCTGCTGAAGTGTAGGTAACAGCCTGATACAGTGTAAGTTGTTTGGGATTCATGGGAGTTTTTTCCTCTCTTCTTTTTCTCTTTTTCTGTGCATTCTGATTTTCTTTGCATGCTGGACTGGTTAAATGTAAGGAGAAAATATCTAACAAATTCATGTGTTTTTGTGGCTTTACCTGAGGCAGAAATATGAATATGTAAGACCTGAACCATACACTTAGTTGAGTCGTGACTATTGTGTGCTAAAGAGATGGAGTCAAATTGCATTTTCGACTTGACATTGTTCTTTTTTTTTTTCACACTTCATTATGGGAAACAAGACACAGTAGAATGGCTGAATTTCAATAAATTTATTTAAATAAGTGTCTGTTAAAAAGCTTTGCTCAGTAGGGGTTGTAAAGAGCTGAGGAAGATAAGACTACCTTGTGTGTTGGAAGAGGATCATTTCAAGTACGGTTTTATGAATGATACAAGGAATGTTCTTCTGAGTGTCTAGTTATGTTAAATACCTCCATCTGGAGCTTTTCAAACAAGCAAGATAGTTCATAATGAAAGGAAAAGTTTAAACTGTTCTTGATCTGCAGCTGTACTTAATTAACAAAAAAACAGTATTTGTGGAGTTACACTGTTTATATTAAACAATCTCAGTGTAGAGCTAGACATTTTAGTTTGATAAGGTGCTATATATGGCACAAGAATTATTATCAGACAAAGGTAGGTAGCCTGCTTTCAACTTCCTGTGAAGTGTCAGGAATATATGAGTGTTAATTGTGAAGAGACAACATAATAATTCAAAATTTCTAAGAGGTATTACATGTCATGGAAAACAATGAAAACAATGACATTTTCTAATTAAGTATACATGCAGTAGGTGACGACTGAAAACTCTTTTAGATTAGATGAAGATGCATACTCTTGAATTAAAATTACTTTTTCACATCAGCCTTCATTCCTGTATTATTCCTCCCACAGCTCTTAGCTCTCTTTTAGAAAGGTAATATTTTAAAAGACAAAACTTGCCTGAATATAATGCAGTCAATAATGGGAAACTTTGAAATGTCAGAAACTTGATGATTGTAAAAAGCACTGTAAATCTAGTCTTGTAAGGTAGATAAAGCAATTTTTACCTATCTGTGCTGAGCCAAGGCAAGGTTTTCTCAAGTTTAGATCTCCCTATTCCCCCAGATTACCACATACAAGGAGAAATCATTAGCTTTGTGTTTTCTTTCTGAAAAGGCTTTTCTTCATGCAGTTTCTGACCATTTGTAACATGGTGGCATTAAAGTATGAGTATCATAAACACAAGCAGACATGTCTGCTGGGTCTCTTTACCACGACTGATTTTCTTTGCCCAACATGTTATTCCTTCACTTTTATCTACAGTTTGCATACTGGTTATGAGTAGTTATGACACATCTGTGTCTCAGAGTTCCCAAAGGACTAGTACACTCTGTATGAGTCTTGGTAAAAATTAGATGAGAAAGCATGACTTGACTGTTGATAATATAACCTATCTACCAGTGTCCATTTCTAACATATCATTTGTGTAACCTGTTGTGAAGAAACATTTACAAAATTTTCATCCCAGTAATCCTTCCTTTTTGCTTAGTTTGTGTGTGTGCACATGTGGTGTTCTTCTAGGATCAGATAATATGAATAATTAAGAAAAGGCAGTTGCAGATGTTTTCTGAAAAAAATAATTGAGACCTTTTTCTTGAATTTCTGGGAACTCTTCATAAAGAACTTGCCCATGGATTTTAATTTGGACATATTTGCTGTATAGATCCATAGACGTTCCAGAGATTTTTCCCAAGACTCTTGCACAGGAAAAAATAGTTTAAAGTGTATGAATTGATACAGTAGCAAAGATGATCCCCAAGAGACTGTCAGGGAAGAGAAGACTTAGCACACTTCCAAGATAAATAAAAAGTTTATGGGCACCTTTGAGCTACCCACAGGGAAAGAGGCATGAAATACAGTTACAGCTGAATAGATTTTTCTGTAGTGTGATCAAGTAGAAATGCTCTGATTTATACTTGAATTCTCTATTACTAGAAGCAGCATTCCCAAGATGCCCTATTACCTAGTTCATAAATTTATGTTTATAAATTCTGTTACTTTCTTTAGGTAATAGCATAGAGAAGTTGCTAATCAGCGAAGACTGATACTTGTATCAAATAGAGAACACAATTTAGTAATTCCTTTTGCTGTTTGTAAGAAATTAGCTTGCAGAAAAAACACATAGGCATAGACATTGTTATTTGGTCCGTGCTGTTCTAGGTGTTCTTCTCTGTAGAGTGCAATCTCCAAGCTATTGTAGCCCAGTTTGGATCCCTGAGGGCCCCTGAGCATCCCACAGTGAAGCATGGATGGGTATCCCAGCCACCTGCAAGGCTGGGATATGATATGACGTGATATGACAAGGTCCCAACAGGATTAATTAATGTGACAGCACACTTTAGTGATGATTCTACCTGTGCTTTCAGAAGTATTAAAATTTCTATTATCTTGGGGATCTCAGCACTGTCATCTTGCTGCAGTGTGTTTGCATTTGTATGGTTTCAAAACCAGCTACTGTGTCTCAGTGTCCTTTTCATGGAGTTGTGGGTCAGGCAAGCCTATGGTTTTGCTCTTTGCTCAGTTTCCATGGCAGCTGAGATCCTGGTCTCCCCTCAGTCTCCTCTCAAGGCTCATTTCCTTTTCTGGTAGACTGCCAAGATGGCAAGTCCTCTTCTAGCACACTCCTGCAGGGCCACAGCACAAGAGCTTCCTTTATGTGCTGTCCTGGAAAGGCTGAATAGCATTTGACAAAAAGATGTAATAGGTGTTGTAGATCATTGGTCATGAGAATAGTTGGAAAGTACCAGGACTTTGAAAACACAGGGTCATGCTTAAAGCAGCAAGGTTTTTGTTAGTAGCAGGTAAGAGCATTTGCATCTCTGCTGGCTCTAACTGTGTTGGAAGCTGTGTTCTGTGTGCTACACACTTAGCTCTCTACTGTGAAAGAAAGATAATGTACTTGAGGGGCAAATATGCAGGATATGTATATAAATGTTGTTCACATTATTCTCATGTGGATTGCTGTGGAAAGGGAGTATCTGCCAGCACTACAATGCATTATAAACAGGTAATTCAAACTATGGTGTTAAATTGAATTTTCATTGTTTCTTTGAAATTTGGAAATTTGTCATTAACTTTTCCTTTTGGCTGAATGGTGTTTTGCCATCCCATTGTGCTTTCCAGTTTATCTTTGTTGGTTAAGTAAAAGGGCTTTATGGGGAAAAACACCTGTAAAGGATCTTTATATGAAATAATGAAATGCTTTGGAGTATACCTTATTCAGTTACAAATACAGCTTGCAGAATACTAAATACAGTATTGGTTATATTGGGATGTGTTGATGTGAGTGTTAGAGTGACAGGCAGGATATTCATCACACTGGGAGAAATCATCTACTCATTTTAGTTTCCAATCTCTTCACTCTCAGGAGATTTAGTTATTTGCATTTACAGTACTAAGAATCTCTGGCAACTGTGAGTTCACCCCAGTGAGCTTGGGGAAGATGAAAGAAGTTATGTGAGTGCCAGAAGACATTTGGGCAGCAATAAAAAGGATGAGTCAGAGGAGAGGGCTGTAGGTAATAGTGGACATTTAATAATGCCCACAATGGTGTGTGTGCTTTTTGTGTATTTAGTGCAGCAGTAGAGATAAATCCTCAAATCTCCATGTACTTCTTATTGCCACTTTGGGTGAGGAAAGAAAGGATATGTGCAGATACCACAACATACCACAACATGGCTCATTAAGGCCATGCAAGCTGGTAACTCAGAAAACTGGAACAGTTAGTCCAGTGGTGACCTATCCTAGATTTACAGGTCCTGATGAATGGTGTGTTAACTTTCTTTTAGATTTGAAAGGGACAATTATGATATTGACACATACCATAATTTTCACTAAGACTGACATTCTGTGAATAATAGGCTGCAGTACTAAACTAAGCAGTGTATAGGTGAAGTTTTAAGCCACTAGGTTATCTGCAGATGAAGAGCAGGAAAACTTGAAAAAATGGGGAAGGGATGCTACCCAGCAGAGGATTTTAATGTAAGCATAACAGTAAATGTGATGCAGTGCCTGTGGTTTCAGGATAATTACTTTTATTGGAATCCTTTTTGTATTCCATGTTTTTCAAAAATATTTAAACCTAACACTTGAAGGTCAAAGAAAGAAGAGGAGGTGCAGGCTCCTCTTCTTCAAATGTTTCTCTTTGCTTTTATCTCAAATCAGCTGCAGGAGACAATTTATAAAGGAGATGAATTCAGTTGAGACCTAGTTATTGTATAGCCCATTCCAAGAATTGACTGCTTACAGCTGGAAACCAGTGAAGACTCTCTCAACATGATTAGTCTAAAAGTTCTGAAAATTAGGAAATTGCAAAACAGTTTTGGGCCAAATATCATGTTTCAAGTAAATCCCAGTGTCTTTGATGTATTAGAACCTAGTGACTAATGCTGTACTTACTCATTGATCCTAGTGGACTCTGATTAAAAACCAGTCTCTTTTTCTTCTTCCATAAGTAGAGGAAAAGTACTGTGTACAATTGATTTGATACATTTAATCAATCAATGCTTGGAGACATTAAATTATTTAGTGCATTGAAGGTGTGTGCTGTTTTTCTAGGCAGATGTAGATCTGTCTTTTATGGATTCCCCACAAGGCATGATGCCCCCTGCCCCCACTGGGAAGGTCCTGCTATGCTCTTATGAATTTATGTGAATTGTGCAGACCAACACAAAGGCTCCCTGCCATGGCAGAAATAGATTGCATTTGTCTCTGCCATGGCATGATCAGATGGAATAACAATGTTTAAAGATATGACAGCACTTTCTTGTGTAGTGATATTGAACTCCCTATTTCTTTGGGTTTTTTACCTTCTCCACTCATTTATTCTGAGGTTTCAGAGTAGGAAGCAGTAGTAACTGGTTTCCAGTAAATATTAACTAAGCCACAGATTCTGGTGATACTTGCAATTTTAGAAAAAAACTCACCCCATTTTATTAAAGTAAAGGTTAAGGTAGGGCTGGCAACTTTTTAATAGTAAAAACATTTCAGTTACAGATGTTAATCAACTGGAAAATAATGAGAGTTCACCAGTCCTGAATAGAGAGACAGAATAAGAAAGCATTTCTCTAAGTTAAAAATAAGAACTAAAAAAATATAGCAGCTCTTTTTGTCTTAGAGCTCCACAAGGCAGATTCCAGAGAAATGTGCAGACTGGACATCTGTAAGGTGCACAGCTGGGGAGGGCTGAGCAGTATAGCAGTATAATGATACAGAATTCACTCTCTAAGAGTTAGTGACTCTCCAGAGTTCTCTGAAATTAAGATAGATTTAGTGGCAATGGTTCCCTGCACCAAGCCTGTGTGGAGTAGCACCTGAATTTAGGGATTAATAAAAATTAATTCTGAAATATTTCTGCCTATGGCTGCAGTCTTCAAGTTACAACAGTTTTGCTATTAAGGAGCATTAAAGAGTGTCACTTTATTACAGACTCACAGAAGCTGGTAGTGGTAAAGATGTTGCATCACCTAATCCAGTTTATTAAGGTAGAGGAGGGAGATAGCTTCATAGATTTTGTGGTGGCGTTTAATCTTGTTACAGCTTCCTTCAGGGTTTTGGTTTAAATGACATTTTGAGGTGCTCATTTGGTTCAAGTCATTGGTCATCTAGATCACTATCTTGCCTTGGACTCTGTCCTCTTCCAGTTTTCTGAAGAATGTGGAAAATCAGTCGGAATACATTTTATGTGAGGTAGATTATCAGAAGATCTTCCCTGTAGGATGTGGATTAGCCTGGGTGATGTGACAGAAGCTCAGAGTAACACTGTGAAAGAAAGCCAGAACCTCTTCTGTTTCTATTCATGTGGGTACTGTGTGGCTGAGATTATGCTCCCAAGCAGAAAAAGTGAGGAAGTCAAAATTTTCAGGGGCTTATTTGTGCCTTTATTTGAGAAAAATTCACACACATATGTAGTGCATACATGTACATACAAATGTGCACATACATATATATGAATGAATAAGTACACATGCATATGTATTCTTTTTGTTCATATTGTGTGGATACATGTGTCCCAGATTTCCAAAACATCATGCTTTTGAACCTGAGATATTTTGCTATCTCCCCTCCTTTGCAGCAAAGGAAAGAGGGATTTTAATTTAGACTTGTTACCACTAAATTTCTGATTAAAAAAAGAAGGATGTAATTGTAAATCTGTAGTTGTATTAAGTAGTCTGAGCAGTTTTGAAAGCAAATCTATTAGAGCTGAAATGGAAGATTTTCTCATTTGGTTAGAAAAAAAGGAGAAGAAGCAGAGAAGAAGAAACAGTATAGCTTTGTAGTTTCCTGTCATTTTAGGTACTTCAGTGTTTTATTATTTAAAACAAAACAAACAACAAAACAAACAAGCTTTCAGAAAAACTGAAGGAAAACAAAGGACTTGCTTTGGGCAGATTTTGTGAAAGTTGCAAACACCACTATTGAGGATGTCATCATTTCACATTCTAATGCTGCTGAAGAAGGCCAGCTGGTGCAGTTAAGTCCCTTATTGGAAATTTTAGTCTGATTCATTACTGTGATTTGTAGTTGTACACAGAAACACTTAATCATTCTTATCCTCCAAGCTCTATTGAATCTACTGAAGGCTTTCTGGTTCTTTGCATAATTTGTGCTGCCAGTCTGCCAGCTTGGCAGTGTTTCAAGCTTGTTGCATTATCTGTGTTTGTTTGCACAGGAAGTGATGCTGCACATAGGCTGAATTTACAGTAATTCTTTTGTAATAGGCTAATGAGCAACACTACTTCATTCACAATACTAACATTATATAGCTTTGATTAGCCCAATTATTGTGTAACTATGCCATTGTGATCATACTTGCACTCTACAAAGTACTGAAAAGGAAATTTGCTTAGCCGTAGCTTCATTGAACGTGCTGAGAAAATAATTTGGACTTTTATGTTCTTTAGAGGTGAAAATTTGAATATGTTGGAGATTTTTATATGCTATGCAATTTAATTTATTAGAGTGAAAAGATGAGGCTTCTTTTTTTACTCTCCATTTCATTGCATTGGGGAGGAAAGAAGGCGACTGACAGTGCATCATACATTCTGCATGTGCTGTGAGGGCCTGTTCATTCTTTGGTGAGCTTGTGTTTCCTCCATTAGTAGGAATTTATGGGTACACAGCTAGAGGAAAACAGGATCCTCTCATGGAATTCCTTCTCTCTCTGTGTGGAGCTTTTGCTACCACTAGTGGATGACTTCTGTGTCGATGCATTGTATATTGCAGTATCAGTGTTGTCTGCATCAGCCTTAATGATTTATTAAGGTTATTACTCAGCCATACAATATTTATACTTCTTGCTATCCAGCTTCAAAAAGTTTTTTTGTTTTTAGTATGTAAAACAGATTTTAAATAAAAGAGACCTAAACAGAGCCTTTGTGTTCTATTTGTTGGCAGAACAGGAGTTGTCCACTATACTTTCCCCATTCAAAAATCCATAATAGGCTTTTTTTTAAAGGAAAATGTGGAGCTCTATGTTAGACTAAATCATATGGACTTCAGTTAATTTAGTAAGTCCTGGGCCTACTCATTTTCTGCCTGGTCCAGCAAGAAGCTTGTTCTGATTCTCAGTTACCTGTAGGAGTGAGATGTTTTTTTTTTTTTTGTGATCAAGAGAGTTCTACTTAGAAATTCTGCAATGAGACTATAAATTAGGATTGGATTTTTTCTTCAGGAAAAAAGATTTGAGCTTGCTGTATTTCTTTCTGTCTTGCTGTTGGTGGCTGAAGGCACACTCAGTTGTACCACCTCCTAAGAAGCAGTGAGTTAGAAAACTTCTGTTTGTAAACTAGATAACAGGAAAGAATGTGACTAGGAAATGGGACTAGCTAGGAAAGCTTTGTTGGTAGAATGTACAATTTTGACTAATCCTGGAGGATGTTAATGTATTGTCCTGTTTGTAAAAAATGCTGTGTTGGCTTTTGTAGTGTTGTTTTAAAATGGTGCTCTTCTGTACAGTATTCCTGAGACTCTACTTTAAAAGATTAGGAAGAATGGTGAAGACTGTGCTTTTAAATTACTTCTACCCTTAACTATGAAGTTGTGATTGCAGTCCACCGCAATGACTCACTATGTAAATCTGTAAACATTGAAATAATACAAAATTATAAGAATAAAATCTTTGAATATTCCTTTATTAGAAAAGGTAGGCAAAGTGAATTCAGGAACAGTTCAATGCCCCTTCCTAAAAATACCTGTTAAGCTTGTGATATATTTTTATGATGTTTTAAAAATTAGCTGTCAGAATCAGTTTTCAGTGTACTTTATTAGAAAATAGTATCAATTCTAAAATAGCTGATGCAAACATTTGTAATCAATTAATGCCTAATTTGGAGTTTCTTCATGTCTTGTGTGTTCAGGGGTTTGGTTTTGGGTTTTTTTTTTCCTTTCAGTATTGTTGAAATTCTCTAATACTGGGTAATGGAACACAGTAGAATTTCAGGATGCTTGCATATGAAGGGCTCTTTCACAGTTGTTAAAATTTGGTTTTGGTTATAATGAGGTGCTTTTATTACTACCTAGCATCAGTTCTTATGCATTTCATTTCATGTGAAAGTTGTAGTTCATAAGTTGTATTTATAGGCTCTGAATACATCTGTTATTTTGCTTATGTACCAGTGGTGGGATAGTGTGTGAAACCAAGTAGGAGTAGTGTTCAGGGAATAGAAATCATGGTACTAATTTCCATTTATGTAAAACAATGCATTTAAGGTTTCCAATGTTGAGAAATACATTAAGTGTAGTAGCTGGAGGTGTTTGTCATTATTGAGTAAGTATGTGCATATATTGCTACTTTACAGTAAATTGTATTACTGCTTTTGGCAAACAAATAGTGTACTCAGCATGCTAAAGGCATGTCAGGAGTCTCTAAATGTTTGTGTTTGTTACATGATCACTTATATGAGGGGGTTTTGTGTCTGGCAGTATTTTTTATCTTTCATTTAAAACCAAATGCCAAAACTGTTTTCACATGTCAGATTGTCTGAAATAGGTTTGCTTTACAGAATGCTGTAGTCTGTTACAGGAGAACAGAAGTATTTTACTTAGGTATGTGGCTTTTGCCACAGACAGTTAAGGCTGGGTTTAAAGCTTCCTAAATCTGTGGGATCCACTGCCTTAATTCAGGCACTGTCTATCCAGTGGTTTCAGGAGTTGTTTGGGTTTATTGTACATGCACAGACTATCCACATGTGTGGCACTGTAGATTCTGTGTTCAGAAGTCTCAAAGAAATACTCAAATTCTGTCTAAACAGAACTCCTGAGGGAGGCAAAGAAGAGATTACAACTGAGGAAACCTGAACACAGAGTAGCTGTGACTTCAGCATGTTCTGGTTCCATTCCTTTGAGAGGAGTACTTTTCTCAAATACAGAACTTCAATGAAATGTTTGAACATTCAAGCACAGGTGCCCTTTGGGGGGTAAAATTTATGTAAGCATTTTATAATAGTTGAGTGTGGTTTTTTTACAAGATGGCAAAAGTGCAAAACATTCAGAATGTATCCTAATTTTATAGACTGAGTGTTGCCTGAAGTTGCAGATGCAATAGCAGCAATGCTTACAGTATATCACTTTCCTAATAGACACAGACTTGCAATTCCTGGACTGTTCCATAAAGCAATAAAAAGCAAACAAACAAAACCAGCCCAAACCAAACGAACAAAATTACACAGAAAAAGAAGCATCAATTCTCTTTTGTGTTCAGGACAACTTTTCTCCACTAACTAATGGGGTAGAAAGATTAAGCAACCACTGAACTGCTTCAGAGCATCTATGGATCAAGCCATCCAAAATTATCATCTTGGAGGATATGTATTAATCAATGCTTAACTTTTTCACTGTGATTTAAAATTATTTAATTCTTCATGTTTTTGAGCATGATTATGTATGGCACATGATTTTTCTGTGCTGCTTTCTAATTATTATTCTTTCTCCCTTAACTGTAGATTATTTTAGTTCGGAGTCTAAAATAACAACTGTTGTAAAATACAGCCTTTTGAATCTTAGAAATAATGCCTCTGGGAAAGATGTTTCATAGAGAAATATACCTATGTGGGCTTTTTCTTGTCAGAGAGTTTCATATGTGTCAACATTTAAGATAATTATTGTAATTTAGGGATTACTTCATGTCTTGATCGGCTGAAGATCTGGGCACCTAAGTGTTTCTGAAAACATTTGCACATCTTGAAGAATGCATTCCCCTTGCCTTTGCTATTTGCACATTTATTGCCAATGAATGTTTGTAGTTATGCAAACAAAGATTTGCATACTTACGAAAACTGATTTGAAGTTTTGATCCCTGAATTCAACACAAATTATGTTCCAAGCTTTTTCTGTTGGGTCTTCTTTCTAAAGATAACCTCAGATGACATCTCCTCTTCAACCCCAAACTCAAGGGGAAGTGCAAGGTAGAAGCAGAGAAGAGATTGAGAGGAGATTTAAGCTGGGGAGTAGGATGATAAGCATAAGACTATAGATAGGGGAGTGATATCCTGAGAAAACCAGTGATTGATTTTGCATATTTGGAGTATGCTACTAGTGTCTCTAAAAGGGATGAAGGTACAGCCAAGATCCTCTGTATGCTCTTAGATATCATAAAACAAACACACATGTTGGGTAGTAGGAGGGGAAGGCTTGCTATTCCCTTAATCATTATTACAGTGAACACTGGAGACCTTTATACTATTAAGATTTCTACCCATACAGTTCTTCCACAGAGAACTCACAATAGTAACCTTTCTATAAAGGGTAGCTTCAGCTTTTTTTTTTTTGTACACATTGGAGGTGTCTAGAAAACTGAATTTCTTTCATATTCTAGATATATACTGATATCTAGAAGTTATATGACATCATATAACTGTTTACTTCAAAGAAAAAGTGCTGGAAGTCTTTTACCTACACTGCAATATTTTTGTCACACTCTAATTCACCTCTCCTATCTTCAAACTGGAAAACAAGGTAATTTCTGATAGGATCAGTAATTATTTATATATTCAGCTGAGAAGCAGACACAAAGGGTCATTATGAAGAACTTCGAAAACTTATGCAGATGCAGTAGTTATAAAAGCAAACAAAATAATGGAAATTTGTAAAGAATGGAGAAAAGAATAGTCAGTAAATATTAAGAAATCATTTTGAGTGAGGTCTCACAATTTATTTCATAGTCTTGTCATCTATGGCCACCTTGATAAATGACACATACAAGAAACAGAAACACTTCTGGGCTGTTGAAAATAGGATCAAAGACCTAAAGAGACATGTGGATGAAGGCACTGGAAAATGGGCACTTAACTTAGCACTAACTTAGTAAGAATGACAATGACAGGATTTTATTTCTGTAATCATTCCTCAGTTACTTTAATTTACTCTTATAATGAAGGAAAGGGGAGAATACATGAGGCAGCAGATTCCACACTCATTTTAAGAACCTGTTTAATTTTCAAAGCCACTACTGCCACAGGGCTCTTGGTCCACATTGTGGATAAAAGGAAGGTTGAGAAATGTGCGTGTGAAGAGCCTTAGCAATCCTCTAAGCTAGCATGCAGGTAAGACAACTGATTTTTCTGGCATGTGACAAACCTGTTCTTCACAAGAGAGTTGAAAGTTTTGCCTCTGGTCACTTTACTCCTAAGTTCCTTTAATTTTTTCTTTTAGCTGTTCCTTTCCAACTGCTTTCTACAAGAAGATTCTGTATTTGATCAGCAGACTGGATACTAGTCCAATTAGAGACCACAATTTACTGTCTTACCAAAATAATTTAATCAAAAGACACAGTTATTTATATATGCCTGAACCTATAAAGACTGCAATAAAAATAAAAGTTGAGCTACATTACGAAGTAGAGAAGGAAAAATGTCACTGGAAAAAGTACACTGTCTGCTCTCAGGATTTTTAAAATAAAAAAAAAAAGTCCTTATTTTCTGCAAACAGATGCTTTCCCAGGAAAATTATGAAATGCTTTTTTTTGCCCCACATTGGGAACAGAAAATATCTATTTCCATTTGTCATCTCTCAATAGATTATTTTTTTCCTTTTTCTGTGTAACCACAGCATTTTTATCACTCTTACTGCATTGCGATTTTGGGATGTCAAAGCTGAATTTGTGCTTGGTCTTCTAAAGCAAAGTATAAAGTATTTGGAAGCATGTTCAGTTGTGAGGCTGAGTGGGGAATTTTCTGTTTTGCAGAGTCATGACTTTGAAGATGAAACTAGGCAGCTGAATCAGGATCAATATTGTGTAATGGTATGCAGAGTGCAAGGGGTGTCCAGCCGAGGCACCAGCAGGGGCCCCGGTTGTATGAAAATGTAAACCCCCTAGGAGTAATTAAGCAGAGGAAAAGTTGAAGCCCTAGGTATCTGATTTTTCAGCTATTCTGAACAGTTGGAAATAGTTTCTGAAATACTCAGAGAATTTTCCAAATTTTAACGTCTTCATTTTGCAGAATGAAGACATCAAAGTACAGAGGCCAAAAAGCTGAACCTCAATTCCCTTTGTCTTACCATGCAGAAATATTGATTATTGCTCTTTTACCTTTTGTAACGTGCTGCTGTTTATTTAAGAATTTCTCTTTTAGCATTTTTGTTGTAGTTTTGTTTACTGTTTTTCTCTCTCTTCAAATAACTCTTCTCCATTTTTCTGTACTACTCTTCTTCATCACCCTACTTTGTGTTTTCACTCAGCATGGCTTATTATTTATGCAGTCATATCCAGTAAGAGATGCTTTATGGTGGCTTGAAAGAAATGGATTATGTATTATCCTGTAGGTTATTTTATGGGACCCACATTAGAGTAATTGAGGAAGGAAGAAAGAAAAAGTAAGGAAGAGTCTACACTGCTGATATTTATGAACATAAATAGAAAAGGAAAAGGTATTAAGATTGAAAAATTACTGACTACCTAATGGCACAAAAAGAAGTTATGTCCAGTTGTTTGCCTATCAGATTATTTTATGGAGTCAAGTTGAATTTGTTTTTTCTTCCAGGCATAAGGGAAAATATAATGCCAACATAAATAAAAAAAGAGAACTTCTGTCATGCCTGGCTAAATAATGTGAAATAACATTACAGTAGTTAGTAAAACTACTTTTGGATGTATTATTGACAATTTTTTTTCATTGATATTCTGGCACACATATTTCATCATGGATATGTCTGTTTTGTATTAAATTTCCATCTGTAAAATGATCTGTTTATATGTGCAAATTATCAGACTAGAAAATCTCAAATTTTAAATCTCTTTGATTTTCTTGCCTTGAGCAATAGCACAAATAATCTTTTATGTTTTAAAAATAACTTCATTTATAAATGGCAATGAAAGTAGCAAAGTTTTATTTTAAACTGTTTAGTTTATTTCCAATACAGCAATAACTATCTCTGTGGGTTTAATATGTCTATGACAAAAGCAGATTAATAAGTAAAACAAACTATATATTATTTAAAATTTGAATATTTTCACACTGTAAAAATCATCCCTTGCAACATATAAAAAAAGCTAAATTGCTTCCTAATTTAGAAGGGAACTTTTTCTCCCGTGAAATTCACTGTCAATGATCCTTGGATTTGATCAGAGGTGGAAGAATATTACAAATTAAAACTAGCATCTAGGGAACATCAGTATTGTTGCCATCAGAAATATGGTCAAGTTTTGAAGAACACGGGCAAACACAAGCAACATGCAGCCAAAATGGAGCCTGTGCTCTTTCTGTTAGTACATTTAGCTGGTGCAATGCTTTGTTGAACTGGGTTTTATGTTTTATCAAGAGTTTTGCCCTCTTCTCCCGTGAAGTTTATCTGAGCAGATTTTGATACTCATTCAGGTAATTTCTGCATATTTGCCAGGATGGGTGACCACAGGTACAGACCTGTTGCACAGTGAGTGTGTAATAGGAATGGCACTCGCCAATGGATTGGATTTATTGTGGCATGCATGGATGCCATTGCCTAGGCAGGCTCTGCCCTGAGCTAGCTGTGTGAGGTTTGAGGAGAAGCACTCCCGACCTAAACTTAGCCTTCAGCAGTAAGCAGGGAGAAAAAAGAAAAAGGAAAGGTTTTATGTTCTTTCAATATAAAAGAAGATCAATAGAATAAGTTAGTATATTGCAGCAGATGATCCTCCATGGCTAATTGTTTGACAACCCATTTTTGCTCTTTTATCATCTTCCTATACACTTGTTGCTATATGTTTTATCTGAGCAGACCTTTACATGATAAAAGCTTGTCAGCTTGTCAGCTCTATCTTCCCATTTTCTGATGTTAGACATAATTCATAAACTCACAAGACGACATACTGGCAGAAAAGGTAATATCAAGCTGAAAAGCCTTTCTGTCTCTTTTTTGTTTGTTTTTTCTCCTTTCCTCTCCCTCTGCAGGAGTGAGAAAATGGGTGTTGATAGGTGCTCTTCCATCTATCTAAGGAGCACTTGGAAGATTACAGTACAGTAAGCTGACAGTTGTCTACATGATCTAAAGGAATTCTCTCTTTCAGAGACCTGCCATTGCTATTAACCAGTGCCAGAATACAGAACTTTTATGAGGTACTGATTCACAGTCACAGATACTTCTCTTAAAGACTCATGAATTGTTAAACAGCACTCTTTTAGCACCTGGTTAACAACACCATCTAAAAACATCACAGCCTTTGTCAGAAGTGACCTAGAGTAACCACAATAGCAAAACTAGTTTGAGATAATATTCTTTAGTTTTAATTTAAATACCAAATAGATGGTACTTGTAATCCTGAGCACCATTGCATAACACAATTTTCTGTCCCTGTGTGCTATGTCTTAGAATCTGTAACCACAGATATGTTATTATCTTCATGCTTTTGAAATTATTTTGGCTCTAGAATTAAGGGAAAAAAATCCTAGCACACTAGAATTATCAAGACAGCTGGCCTATTTCAAGCCTTGTTCATAGAATGGTTTGGGTTGGAAGGAACCTTAAAATCATGTAGTAAAACCCCCCTGCAATGGACAGGAACACCTTCCACTAGACCAGGTTTCTTAAAGCCCCATCCAGCCTGGCCTTGAACACTTCCAGGGAAAGGCTCTCCATAACTTCTCTGGGCAGCCTGTTCCAGTGCCTCACCACCCTCATAGTGAGGAATTTCTTTCTGCATCTGATCTAAGCTTAACTTCTTCCAGTGTAAAGACATCACCACTTGTCCTATTCCTCTGTGACCCTGCATTGCTCCTCAGCACCAGGCAGTAGATAATACATAAAATGGTCTATCATGTGGTTTTCATGTTTAGCAGAATTATTATTGATCTAGATAGAGTATGAGTCCAGTTCAAAATTGTTTAATATAGATGGGTGTCCAGGGTAGGTAGAATTATATTACACAGTGCCTGTAATAGAGCAGATTAAAGTAAAAAATCCCACTTTTGCTGTTTACGCAAATGAGTTGTGGTACTTCTGGAGCAGGGGAGAACAGTCAATTAAACCTGGCAGGTTTAAGAAGCTGAGCTGTAGGTGGTGGGTGCAGCATCAACCCCACAGATGGACACACTGATGAATGGAGTCAAGTACTGTACAATAAGAGCTGAAGCAGGGGTTGGGGAGCAGGGACGTATCACTCACTCCAAAGCTGTGCTAAAGAGCAAAGAACATTTGTTAAAATGGATGGCTGCAAGGTTTTGTGCCTTGTGAAGCCACCCTGAGTAACTTATGCAATTAAGGGATATTCAGATCCCTGAACATGAATACTTTGAATGTATTCTTTGTAGAAGTGGCTTATTATTCCTCACAGGTGTAATGAGGAGCTCAGAATTGTTAAATGCAATCTGGAGAGACATCTAGTTACTTATGTCTCTCCTTAAGCTTATCAGTTTGTGTTCAAAGTATGTTTCTTTAGTTACCTTCTATATTCACTCTTCAGAAAGAAAAAAAAAAAACCAAACATATTCTTTTGAAATTGATCAATAACTGATATTTTCTGCCTGTAACCCTACCTAAAGAGTTTAGTATAGAGAAGATAAATTTAAGTTGTTGACAGAGCAGATATATGTTGATAATATTAAGGGAAGAAAATGGAAATCCTTCTTTCAGATATTGATTGCTGTGATGCCTGTAAATGGGTTTTTCTTCCTTCTTTACTGTCTTTATTTTTAAGCAGACACTGTGACTGATCCTGTGTGAGGGAAGAAAGAGTTGTGAGCGTGGGCAGCAGGGGTGCAACTTGCACTTGCCTGGCAATGAGAAAGATAGATTGAATGGGAATCACTCTGCAGGGTTCTGAATCTGATGAGTGGAATATCAATTTATTCTTATAGTGGTGAAAGAACATTTTGGTGGCAGCCAGTGTTTTGAGCCAATAGGAAAAGTTGCTATTTTCTAGTGAAATTTTTTCTGTAATTATGTTCAACATAAAATAGTGAGTGTTGTAGGAGTAGACATCCTCATAGTAATATTAATCAAAATATTGTTACTATTTGTCTACTTTAGGTTGTAGAAGTGATTATTAGTTATTTGACTGTTTCTTTTTTTTTAATTTGTTTTTTATGTTTAAATTATTTTTATTCACTCATTTTTTTTTATAAATCAGAAGCATTAAGATGCTCTCTAATGAAAACTGTGCCTTTAATTGGACTATCAAATGCAGGTAACAGAAAGCATCATATTATGCAAAACAGATTCTGAATTAATAACTTTGAATTCTCTCTCAATAATAGATATATAATCATTGAAAAATTTAAACCATTACCCTACCTTGCAGTTTTGCAATTGCTAAACATGTTGATACATAGAAACCTCATTTAAGTGATGATAATCAAATGAAATTATTACCCTTTTTTACTGATAGGGAATTTTGGATTCCTGTTCAGCAAACTACTAAGAATTTTAGATGTGCCACCATACTCTGGTAATTTGACATAGTTCTTAGAATTACATCTATTGACTAAAGAGAACTATTTGCTGTCTTAAAAAAAAAAAAAAAAGGTTTCTGCTTTAATAAATAATGTGCAAAAGAAAAAAGAGATTACTTTTGCTTCTGTGTAATCTGTTTTAGAAAACATTGAAAAATGTGTGCTTTCCTTTGGAACACAAATTGATGTCTTTTTCCAGTAGAACTAATACATAGTGAATATATGTATATTCCAAAAGGTAAACTCTGCAAGGCCGAGTGCACACACAAAATCTATATAACGTTCTGTCTTCGCAAAGTAGAAAATTATATGTTTGAAATGTGTTTAGTAATTCTTTGGGCTTTATAAAATGAAAGCAGTTCTGGAAAAAGGTAATAAATATCTCTAAGAAATTATTAAAACACTGCATTATTACAAGGTCAAGCACTTAGATTAGCATAAAAAGCACTTATGAAAGACATTTGCATATCTTGGTGATCAAAAGGTGAAGTCTAAGTTCATAAGTTAATATACACTATTAAAAATTTTTCTAAAATAATACATAATTGCTTTACCAAAATGGGGGATGTGTGTGTATGAATCTCAATTTCTTTTGTAAAATTGCTTATATGTTATATCAACTAAAATGTGTATTAAATTTTTTGAGGTTTCAATTCTGGAATGACTTAAAGTTGTGAGCATCCCATGTACTTACTGAAATTATTGAAATCTTTGCAACTTTATTTCTATCAGTTTGATTTGTGAAAAATTTAACTATTGATTATTCATGAGATATGTCATGGAATAGACTCTACTGATGATGCTCTCCATCTCTTTCCAGATACTCAGTGGGTCTTTGCTGGCCAGACAGTTCAAGTTTAATGTATTGACTTCCATGGCTCATTGAAACAGACTGATTCTCAGTGTTGTTTAAATTTCTGTCTCTGTTTTTGCTTTTATGATTTTATGACTTTTCATATTTGTGGCTCGTTTTCCCTCCACTCCTGACTGACCTTGTTCAAAAATCTTTGTTCTGTCTGCAGTTTTACCTGTCTTACATTACATGGTTCCACACTACTTAATTTATGATACTTCTTCCTCACGATTTAGTAGTAGTTTCCTCAGTAGTGTGTGCCAGGGTTATTCATCCATGCCATATTAAAACCTCAGTCCTTAGGAGGAAGGAAGGCTAACTCACTCAGCTGTGAGTTAGCTAGGAAATACATGCCATTCTTCCCTATTCTCTGCAGATACTGAACTGAAGATACTTGTGGTCTGAGCTGCAGATACTTGTGGGTTGATGGAGTGTGCTTTGCTGCTTCATTGACCAGCATGCCTAGATTTCCTAGAGACAGTGACAATATGGTTTATGGTCAGCTCTTGCCTTTAGTGGGTGAATCTAAAGTTTTGACAGCGTCTGTAGCTCAGGATTTCGAAGTGGGATTTGTAAAGTAGGTAGGAATAAAAGGCAAAAAATTAGCAGAATTCATACCACAAATGAAAGTGTGTGCTAAAAATGGTAAATACTGATTTGTTTAATAGTCTTATTATCTAGGTATTGTTAATGCAAGTGTGCCTCACTTGATTTTCTTGGTGTAATTTTATCAATCTGCTAATTTAAACAGATATTGTGATAGATTTATTAGAGATGTTAAGGGTCAATTTGCATTTCTGTCTTAAGAAAAATCTGAGTGCATGTTTTCTGTGACAGAATACAAAGTCTGTTATATACAGGATTACTTTCCACATCTCTGGCATTTGCTAACCAAAATCTGCTTCAGCTATATGTATGTGATTATTTCTAGTTAAATATATAGGAAATGCGTGGAACTATGTCAGATCTGTAGTAAGCATATCCATAAATAATGTGGGACAGGAAATTCTACCTGAAAGGGTCTCAGTAAACTTGCAGATGACACCAAGCTTTGTGGTGCTGTTGACACTCCTCAAGGACAGGGTGCCATCCAGAGGGTTCTGGACTAACTCCAGAAGTGGGCCCATGGGAATCTCATGAGATTTAACAAGGCCAAGTGCAAGGTGCTGTGCCTGGGTCAGGGCAACCCCTGATATCAAGGCAGGGGGATGGATAAATGGAGAGCAGCCCTGCCCAGAAGGATTTGGGGATGCTGGGCATGAGCTGGCAATGTGCACTCTCAGCCCTGAAATCCAGCTGTGTGTATCCTGGGCTGCATCCAGAGCAGCATGGCCAGGGGTTGAGGGAGGTGATTCTCTTCCTCCACTCCATTCGTGTTAGACCCCGCATGGAGTGCTGCATCCAGCGGTGGGGCTTCCAACATGAGAGGGATGTGCATGGGATGGAGCAGATTCAGAGGAGGGCTGCAAGGATACTCAGAGGGCTGGAACACCTCTCCAGTAGAGACAGGCTGAGAGAGATGGGGATTGTTCAGCCCAGAGAAGAGAAGGCTCTGGGGAGACCTTGTAGTAGCCCCTAAAGGGGACCTGCAAAGGATCTGGGGAGGGACTTTCTACAAGGGCATTTAGTGATGGGACTGAAAATTAGTAGGTTGAGATTATATACTAGCAAAGAATTCTTCACTGTGAGAGTGATGAGGCACTGGAACAAGTTGTGGATATCCCATCCAAACCCAGAGCAGTTGGAGATATCCCATCCCTGGCACTGTTCAAGGCCAGGCTGGATGGGGCTCTGATCAACCTGGTGTAGGGTAGGGGGTCCCTGGCCATGGCAGGGGGATTGGAATGAAATTATCTTTAAGGATCCTTCAAACCTAAAATGTTACATGATCCTATGATTTCTGTGTTGGGGTGCAGTCTTTGTTTTTTTGTCTTATGAAAATAGTACACTTGCTAACTCATTCAGTCAACACTAAGATTGGTTATCAATAAATACAAACGTCTTACCAACAATGTTAATTTGTAAATTGCTAAAATTGGTAAAATGTATTTTATTTTGATTTCCACATTAATCTTACTAATTTTTATTCTATTTATCTCAATTTATTTCAGGTGTTGTTGGTTTATTCAGATGGATTTTTCTTCTATTTGTTAGAAGTAGTGCAAAGTAAAGAAACAAGTGAAAATAATATACTCAAAAAGACTGGCAGTAATGAATTGAGAGGTTTTTGACATTTGAAAGAAACATCTTAGTAGTATATTGACAACTGTGGTTTTCTTCTAAGAGGCTTTGATATGAAAAGGCAGCTTTGAAGGAAATTCAGGCAACTCTAAAGAAAGCAATTTAGATTTTATGATACAAGTGGTTTTTCTGATTATGTTAATCTTACACAGCCTGATTGTGTCCCCCAAAGGCCATGGCAAAACATAATCAGGCAAACTCTCTAAATTGGAATAACTCTAAAAATCTCCTAAAGATGCAAATATAGTTATCAGAGAAGAATTACTAGAGTTCTTTCAAAGATTAGTTTTTAGTAACTCAAATTTTTTTTGACCAGTTTTGAAAAAATGTGTTTGAAGACTATCAAATCTAGCTATAAAATACCATTTTTCAATTGAATTGGACACTCACGCATTATATAGATATTATTAAATAAGTCATGTAGCCAAAGAGTTGCTCGAAGCTAAATTTTAAATGGGTTACATTAAGTATTCTCAAAGTATTTGCAGGCACAATCACTGTGTATACAGGAAGGTAAGTTTATGTATGCAAACAGGTACATAGGCTAGACTAATTGGGCAGATTGGCTAATTATGTTTCTAGGCAGGCATGCACAGTTTGGTGTATGCAAATTAGTGCAATCAGAAGCATTGCTGGTAAATTAGGCCCATATATTTAATTTTACCTTTTAGGTGTCAACAATATCAGATAAGGTGGAGCTTGCATTCAGTAATAGTTATTTTATTACGAGACAGGTACCAAAGCCTTTTCAAGAAATTTTTGGTGGAAGAGGTTGACTTTCTCATGACATCATATAGTCACTGTGACAACATATTAACAAGTGCAAGAGGATTTATAGTGATTGCAGTAGAATCACAAAATTCAATGACAAATTTTTATTAGCTGCAAGTTGCAGTGATCTGGGTCTTCTTCTTGCATATTGAATTATAATAAATACAAGGAAGAAACAAGTGATTTATTAAAGTGAAATAACTGCCTTGTTTGCTATTTTCTTCTATGTCTTAACATTTTAAAATGTAAATATATATTGCTTTATCTACCTAGCTCACATAAGTAATAGCTAATTATATGTGTTATAGTTTTGTACCTTTCAGGATATTGTTGACATACATCAATGATCATATCTCAAGATAATTTTTATAATCACAGTAGTTTCTCAGTTCTTTCCATGTCAATAGTTTATATGTGTGATCACTGCCTAGCTGTAAAAAACATAGCTCCCAACACCTGGTTAAAAGGAATAGTCAACAGAAACAAATCTGATGTAATTAAATAAAGATGAAAGGAAAAGTTTGTGTACATAAGTAAAATGCATTATTCAGGTATTTTATGAAAGGCACATATCTACCATAACTAACATTAAAAATATTTTTAATTGACTTTTCATATTTGCTAGTCAGTGACTGACAGTCAAAAATAGCAGTTTTGATAATATACAGTCCACTTTCAGCATCACTGTTCCAAAGCTTTAAATAGATATCCATACAAACCATTCCCATGACCAGGTCTCTGGATTGATACCTTCAAAGTATCATTTTTTTGTAATTTCTTTATCATTGTGCCTTTCATTACAGTTTTGGAAAAATACAGATTTATCTATTTTTTACAAAAATACTATTTGTTATATAGAAACCAATTTTGGTAACAGTGATCTGCTGAAGGTCTCAGAGGAATTCTGTGTAAAAGAGGAAATTTGACACTCTTCAGCTTAAATGAGTGCCCTGGGACAGTTTGCATTTAAAAGCCTAACAGAGCAGAGGCTAGTTGAGGAAGGTAATTTCTCTGACTATATCAAATATTTTCTGTTTTCTTCATCCTCTCCACTCATCACAGAACTGTGATTTCTGCCTTCTCAGCTTGTTCTAGTTTCCATCGTCTTTGTGATCCTTTCTGAGACACCTCTTTTCTTTTCCTTCAGGTGATTTTACTTCTCTTCATCTAAAAGGAGGGCTTTTTTTTCCTTACTCTGTCTTTTCTTGTCCTCATCAAGAGCATGCACAAGGGTGTATATATACTAAAACACTAAGCACCGCTACTCCTTTCTTTGATTTATTTTAGGCATCTACACCAAGTCCATTTGTGTGTCACACAAATTCTGCTTCTGTTTTTTGCTGATGTCAATGAGCTTCTCTCTGTTGATGTCTGGAACTTCTGCAATTTATTTGTGCAGCTTCTACAATTTATTTGTATTTTCAAGTTACTCTATATCTGATAAACAGAAATTGCATCAGGTTGATAGTTGGGATGCTGGTCCTGTCAGTAGCCTCAGGCTACTGGGGCACTTCTGAATAATTGTGAGCTATAAAAGTAACAAGAAGTTAGGGAAAGATGCAGCCATCTGTATAATCTAATGATGCTGGAACTCATGTGAATGATTGGAAAGCTCTCAGTGAAGTGAAAGGAGCAGTTTCCATCTATTACTATATTATTACATGTATAGTAACTATTATTACTGTATGCTTTACATAGTCAAAGACACAGTTTATCTTCTTCTGCTATAATAGAAATGAGATGATTTTTACTTTGTCTTCAAATTGTGCAACTCATCAGAAAGGATTTTTACTTGTTGATTAAGGTGGTATATTCTAATTGTTTCCTTTTTAGTGCTTCTTGGTGGACATGAGAACTTCCTGTGTTGATATTTTAATATTCATTATGCTACATGGAACTGAAGCTATTTCTTCACACAACATAACCTGAATGCAAGCCTCTATGATTCCTGAGATTTTTATTTTTTTTTTGTCCAAAAGACCACATTTACAGCTAAAATTATTCATGGCATATAAAAATCAGCATGGCTTGGAAACAGGCTTTTGTTTTTTGTCATCACCAGTTTACTATTAGGTGTGGGTGTTTTAGCCTTTTACTCTGCTCATTATAAAACCAGAGGATGAGGAGTTTATTTTCTCATGTTTCTTTTTATTACTCCAGACAAGCTCTTCTCTAAAAATTACTCCTTACTAGGAAATTAGTTCTTGATTATCTGTAGGTGAAAGAATTGAAAGAGTTCTCTGAGAGTTCTGCTCCATTAAAGAATATTTGATTTGAGATTTTATAAGTTTGAACATTTGTGTGTGTCCTGATAATTCATTGCTGTGTTCTGAGTGTAATCAATTTTAGATTCCTCATTAAGATCCCAAGAATGAAAAAGCCCAGTATAAAAATCATGCATTATTGTTTATTTTTTTTTCATGATATGCAAGAAGTAACTTCTTCATATATATTTTAGGTCATAAAGGAACTGCTTCAGGATACAGTGGCTGCTAAATGCTTTCATAGTTGAAAAAAAAAAAAATTGGAAGAATTAATGACTAAGAATTAATTGAAAGATACAGAGAAAAAACATGTCTGTCTGAAGTTGGCTGTATACCACAAACTGAAAGCTATAAAAGTATTGTGAAGAAGCATCAGCAACTTATTTTAGACTTTTATTCTGACCCAGCATAGCCTTTTCCTAAGTTGAGATATTCCATCTAGCTCTGTATATGTTTATATGAGGATATACATAGATGATTGTGTAGATTGATTCTGTGCTCCAGTGGATTAACTTGGTTTTTTTTCCCTTGGGACTATGTATTGAGTGTTGACTGAATTTTGCAAATTGTAGACAGTGAAAGACAGTGTTCAAAGTGAGGCAAACAGTAGGACCACCTCCTTGTTTCTATAGAAGTATTTATAATACAGTTCTCCAAAACCTAAATGTTGCCTCATAAAATACCAGTACAGATACAGTAGTTCTATTCATACTGTTTAATAACAAAAAGAGTAAGTGTCACGTAATTCCAACATCTTCCACTAATCAATAAATGTAACAGTCCCCAAAGCATCATCTTAATCATCTTTATCTACTCATATGTCTTAGAAAGTGAAATAATATGCAGGCATCAAGTATCACTACAGTGAGTAAAGTACAAAGGGGAAGAACTTTATGCCAAAGACATTGGCAGCCCTTTACGTAGAAGAAAACTTTATGGTTCAAATTATGTATGGCTTGCTGTTTGTAAAGGCTCATTAAAATACCCTGAATATGTTCTATTTTTACTACTGCTTATCAGAATTACATACTTTTTGTTTACTTACAGTATGAAAGAGGCTGGTTTAGGCCATAAACAGTGGAGGGGTGGTCCCATTTCATCAAACTGCAAGCAGTGTCCAGTAGTTTATACCAATCCTGTTTGTGGATCAGATGGTCACACATATTCTTCTCAGGTAAGAATTGAATAAAGAACTAAATTAATCTTTCATTGTTCCAGTCAATTCCAGCTCTTGGAAAATAAAATAATGTATTGTAACACAAACCAGTGTTTATTTGCTTTGGCTAAAAAATGTATTACAGAATGCACCTACAAGAATTCTAGAATTTTGTATGATGCAAAAGCAAAATGGTAGCAAACCCTAAGCAGCACAAACCAGTAGTACCTGGAGCAGCAGAGTGCAGGAGTGCTCCTCAATGTCACAGAGCACATTGAGTGCTCTGCTGTGTGACGAGACACCATGGCAGGGTTTTGAGTAAGCAACAAAGTGTTGGTTTTGAGTAAGCAAAAAAGTGTTGGGTGTCCCCAGCTGGGGGGAGAATAGGCATGTTAAGTCAGATTTTCCAGTAGAGCATTGAAGGTGTGCTTCAAACTCCAGGCACTTAGACATAGATGTAACATACCCAGAAAAAAAAAAGTAATAATGTAAGTAATTGTTGTATAGCTTTCCTTGCAACAGTGTATTATGAGTTTTAAGATAACAGTAAAATCTTCCTTTTCTAGTCCTTACTCTCCTGTCTTTTCTCTCATGTATACTTGGAGATAAAATAATAATTTTAAAATGTTACCATCAGTTTACCCAGTCTTGTTTGGGTGAAACACTTAGTGCTGCTCCTACTGAAGTCCAAAAGTCCTGTGACTGCATTAGTACAGTGCAGAGGTGAAATTGTGAGATGGAGGGACTTCATAATGCTGAAAACAGATTAATTTGTTTAGCATCCTTCATTAAAACTTTGAGCAGAAGAATGTTCAGCCAGTATTAACAACTGAGTCTTGTTTAATAGAAAAAAGCGTGGGCTCTTGATAAACTCATTTTTCTCAGAAAAAAGCATGTTGTTCAGTAGTGTGAAAGGAGCTGCTGTATTCTATCTTACTGACACTGTGTCCTTACACTAACAAATTGTTTCATTATTAGATAATATCCAGTGCTTCTAGAGAAGTATAATAATAGATTAAACTGATGGAGATGAAAAAGGTCTATGTTTGTTACTTATGAAGAAAATATTCCGTATTGCATTTGAAACAAAATACTTTAAAGATATTTCCTCGTATTTAAATAATTTTAGAGTTTCCATAATTTTTGTTTGTTTTTTTAATGTAATCACAAATTAATCACATCTGAAGTTTATACATCTGTAGTCACATCTGAAGTTTGCAAAAAAGAATTAGTTTCCAGGAGGGACTGGGTGTTGGGTTGAACACCAAGTATCTCTCCAAGGATATTTTATTCTTGATAAACTAAAACCATCAGATTTAACTAGTGCTTCCTAAACCCTGACAATACTTAGGCTTTTATCTTAAATTTTATATTAGAAAATGTTTTTCCTACTCACTTGAATATTTAATTATAGGATTTGGTCTAGAACCCTAGTTTTCCTTTACAGAAAGCAATTTAAAAATTTCTAATGCTTACTCCAGCTTATCTGAGGCCCTACAAATGAATTCTGGACTCTTTGGCATAGCTAAACAATACTTCCTTTCATTGACACTATGACTTTAATTTAGGAATTTGAAAAGTATTCTGATTTTCATTAACTGTAATCTTTTGCCTGTGTTTTTTTTTTTGACCTAAAAGTGTGCTGGCATCTCACTAGACATAAGGTGATGCTGTCATTTAGTATTTACTTTGCCTTGCTATTCAAAGGTTCAGGCACACACAGATATAATACAGATGGCAGTCTCTACAATTTTACAATTTAAATAGATGAGGTAGATAAGTTAATATAGTTAATACTGGATGAGCAACTTTTTATTTTTTGAATACTGTATACTTCATTAATTGCAATCCCTCCCTATGTTCTTCCTAATGTAATACAAAGATCACCCCCCTTTAACCTCAAGGCTTATTTCTTATTTTACCATATAGGAATGCTGTGTTCTAAATACCTCTGTAGGTAGAAGTGACCTTTCTGGCCTCTCATGGTCTGGTCTGGAGTAGATGTACAAAAGTCTATAAATATTGATGAGATGCAGATATTTTTAAATCAGTTCATGTGTTCAAGGTGCAGCTGTTCAAAGGGAATGATGAGGAGTGAGTGGATTAAATATGCACACTGTGCTCCCATTCCAGTGCATTGTCAGTGCAGCAGTACACATCATCCAGCCTCAATATCCCTTGCATGCAAACAATGCAGAAGTAGCATACCAGCAGAGATATTTTGGGTTGTACTTTTGTCTTCCACTGCCTTGTAATGGTAGATTTCAAATCTCAGCTTACAGAAGAAAAATGCTAGAAACTTTCATTGCCACAGAATATCTATATTAGTCTATACATATTTATTTTTATTTATTTTCAGTGATATGAGGATTTTGTATTCTGTGCTACCAGTTGCATCAAAACAGAGGTCCTTGCCAGGTTATTTCAAGAGCAGTGTTTTTAAAAATTGACTAAAGACAAATATTTGTGTTCCTGTACTCCAGGCAAAGCTTGTTTCGTTATGTCATCAAGCTCCAGTAGGAGTTTATACAGCACTTCTCTTGTATTTAGAAAGCATTCATCAATGACTCTGGAAAATTGCATAATACATTTTCAGAAAATAAGTCATTAAATAGTAATAATATTGTAGAATGCAGCCAGACAGTTGACATTTGTCAGATGGATGCTCTTTTGGGAGTATATCCTTGCTTTTCAGGACAAGTCCATGAAATGCTTGAATTAAGTTACGTGACTACAGCTATTTCATGCTTGTGTTTTGCTTTGGAAAGCAAACAAGCCAAAAAAGGTGATATAATAGCTGGGCTATCTAGAAAGAAAATTTGTCTCCTAAATTGAGCTTTTCCAGAGTCAGGTAAGGACATTTTGTTTCCCTCTCATTTTTGCAGTCCAGGTTAGGTTTAATGTTTTCTCAGCTCACAATTAGTCTCATGAAATCAGTGTAAAAGAAAAGTGGCAGGTGTAAGGTATTTGTTACTAGCATTACAAGAATATTGAAACAAAAATATTACACGCTAAAATGTTGAGTAATCAAAGTGAACATGAATCATTGTGCTGGAAGAAATTCAGTATAAAGAGATCCTGCCATTTCCTTGGCACAGTGGTGGTATAATTTTTACTTAATGGCCTTTAAATAATACTGCATTTGTTCTACAGTTGGTGTGTTTTTACCTTCTGCATTTCTCTAAACTTTGGCACTTGAAAGTGCAGCATGCATTTTTACACTAGGAATTCTCAAGCAGTGCTGTCTAATAAGGCTTTAGTACCCCTATGTACTTGATGTTTTCCATGGAAAACACAGCCTGTTTGTAGCTTCATCTTTCCTGGGATTAATAGAGAAATAAAAGGACATGAATGCAGCTCAGATGGGTTGTTTTGAGGCAGCAACCCTGCCATTCTTTCACCCAGGGAGGCAACTCACTGCTGTGCAGCACAGCAGTGGTGTTTTACAGCTGGTGGAACTGGGATGAGATGGTGGTGCTCAGGCTTGGATGCTTCTGTTGGAACAGTTCTCCCATATTGCACTATATTGTAGCTGGACTTTCAGAAAAATGGCCAAGAGGAAAAAAAAATACAGTCATGCAGATGAATCTTCTTTTGAGTGGATTTTGCATATTTTGATTTCAGCTCTGGTGTTTGTTATAATAGGCTGATGTTTTCTCTCAAGTTGAATGTAGTTGGAAATTAGTCCCACTCCAGCAAAATCTAACCTTAAATAAGATCAATGAACAGTGCTTGCAGTACTTTGAGAACACAGCAGCAATAACTTTATCTTTAAATTGTGCCCATTGCCCCATGGTTTTATGCAAGAATTGCTTTGGCAGTTCTATTGTTAGCAGCAATTTGCTCAAGATGGCTTCATATTGATAGTGAATTTTTTATGAAATATATTTTTTCCTGCCTATGAAAGCTTCATGTTATTGATGACAGCCCTGTATGTATAAATAGCAATAATAATTATGTTTTTCAAAAGTAATGGGTCTAAAAAGATGCAAACTGTATAGAAAAGTAGTCAGAAAGGAGGATAAAAATCTTGAAAGACTCCACAGATAGATGGGTATGTGGATTTAGATCTTTTTAATATTCAAATACTTTCTTCAGTCTCTCAAATTACAATTCCTTTCTATGAGGAGATTTGAAAGAGTTGGGGATAAAATTGCACTGTGTGAAGGAGTGAGTTTAATATTCCATTCAATTTTTGTTTATCATTTTGCATGAATCTGAAATAGATTTTTATTCTCAAGGCATCCCATATTTAACATTTTTCTTTTTAAAATAATCTCTATCTTTATTCATTTCAGTTATTTTTTAAAATTTTAACGTAATAATCTGTATCTCTTAGCAGTGTGTTTGGTATAAGACAGCTTGTTGGGAAGAAACATAAAAAATATATATTGGAATTTTTAATCTTTATTATTATTTTAAGTATTGTGATTTTATATAACTTAAACTGATTTAAATGTATTAATTAGTGTATTGTGAGCTTTCAGGTCACATGTCTGAGCTGTTGAAAGTCCTTTTCTGCTTCAGGAGAGATTGCTAGAAACAGAATTGCTATTACAAAATAGATGTTTTGTATTAGTAAATGAAAGTATTTTTCACAAGCCTGATTCAATGTATGTCAGTCTTACTTCTTAAATTGGGCTAATACACTGTGCCTTTCCATTTTTATCTGCCTTGTTACTAAGCAATCTGCTGGAGACTTAACTGTCAGTTGAAATGTAGCCAAAAATATTAAGGTTAAATCATTGCCTGCTACCTTTAGTAATAAAATAATGTATTCTCTTTGCAATAAATTGTTTGACAGCATACAGATTCTTTTACTTTTGCAGCTGCAAGAAGCTTCTTCCAGGTTCTCTACCAGGACTGATTTGTTTTTCTAATAAAAGTAGATTTTGTCAAAAGGGGCATCTCAAAATCAAGATTTGGGTCTCTAGCCCAAGCAACACCCAGCCAAAATCACCCTGTTGTAAGTGGAAAAATTTAAAAACTTCTTCAGACCAAATCTGGGTTGTACTGTTAACAATGAACTTGTGGCTGAGGCACACTGGCAAATAAAAAAAGAGGTTGGTAAATGTGGGGGGGAAAAACCAACCCCAAAAAAAAATGTCAACAAACCATGGCCAGCCCTTCTTCTGCCCCACTCTCTACCCTTAAGGAACCCCACAAACAATGAAAACCCTGTAACCAGCTTTTCTTGAATGAGACTGATGAATAGACAGGGATAAAAATAAAATGTCATGCTTGATTGATCCTGGAGTATACTTGGGGTCTTTACAGAAATAGTAGAAACTGGTTGTTCATTGTTTAAAGGCTTAAAAAAGGCAAACAATAAAAAAAAGATGGAAATTAGATTGGAAGAAGCTGAAAAATCAGACATGGATGGGTTTTGCCAGTAAGGCCTGAAATTTTATCTGGAACCTTTATATTGATAGGATGTGGTATTAAAAAAAAAAAAAAAAAAGGCAGAGAAATATCATAAGGGTGACTAACTTTATATAATCCACATTTTCAAATAGGCTGGTGTACTAAAAATTCCAAGTTATATCAAATTATACCTAACTGATCTCCTCTTTATCTACTGCATTGAAAATAAATAGCTGCTAAAGCTGTAGAGAAAGAAGACAATGGCTTAGATAACAAAATACAGAAACTTTAATATTTTGAAATTCTGAACAATTCAGTATTTCTCAGACTAGATGTATTTATATGAGCAGGAATTGAATTTGATTCCCTTTTTCATTTCCAGAATATCATGTTTGTTTAATATATTGAATTTGCATTAAAAGATACCTAAACTTTAATACTTCAATAAAAACAAAAAATAAATTGCAGCTTTATGGACTGGAAAACATTTTTCAAAGACTTCCTCTGTATAATTCCTTTAAATGGAGGTCTGCCTTGGAAAGGATCAGCTGCTGACCAAGACCTTAAGGGTCAGGGTTAAAGGGAGACAGGGACAGGTGACATTAAAGTGGGGGACTGCTGCAGGCCATCCCACCAGGAAAAACAAGTGAATGAGGGCTTCTGCAGACAGACAGGAGCAGCCTCACTTTCACAAGCCCTGGTCCTCGTGGGGGAGGGACAACACAGCAGGGCATGAGCATGGCAGGGGGCTCCTGGAATGTGCTCTTGAGAAATTCATTCTCCAAGGGAGAGAGGAGCCAAGGCGACCTGCAAGACAGCTGGAGAGAGGCTTTCTGCACGTGCATGTAGTGATAGGATAAGGGAGAAGGGTTTTAAACAGACCTTGGGTAGATTTAGGTTATACATCAGGAAGAAATTGTTTCCTGTGTAGGTGATGAGTTGCTAGCACAGCTTTCCCAGAGATGTTGTGGATGCCCCACTGTTGTGGATGGAAGGGGCTTTGAGAAAAGCAGATGTATTTGCCCATGGCAGGAGAGTCTGAACTAGATTATCTCTAAGGTCCCTTCCAACCCTCACACATGGAGTTATACTGTGACTCTGTGTGTGTTCTTTTTAAATGGTTTTATATTTTTTTCTAGAATAGAAAGCATCTAGGCTGTAAGGAAAAATCAATAAAGGAGTAGGACAAACAGGCAAGTGAAAGAAGTATCAGTGTTTTTTAAAGAACTCTCATGTCACAGCAGTAGGATACAGATACAAAATTCTGAATGTAAATTTGTGTGTTAACTGTCAAATGGGACAGCCAGTAAAACAAGAGAAAATTAGAGACATACATACTTAAGTGGAGAACAGTCTTTTCTCTGGGAGGTTCAACCGTCAGAAGTTAATATTTTGAAAATAGCATTAAAAATGTTGTAACTAGAATTACAACTAAAATAGTTGGAATAATTTTGGCACAGCAGTTCTTTTCCAGAAAAATGTGTCCACATCATATGCAGGCAGAAATGCATAGGAGCTGAACACAGGAGCTTGCATAGCCAGCCTTGTGGAGCAGAAACCAATTCTGTAAAGAAACCAGCAGAGAGAAGGGTGTGGGGTGTTGAGACAATTAATAATGTTCTTATGTTTTGTATTTGCTTCAAACATCGAGGCACTGAGAAAATAGTGTAGAATGAGATGAGCTGTGTCAGTTGCAAGAAGGAGATCAAGAGACACCATTGCCTCAGGTTTACCAAGTTGAATCCATTAAAGCATATGGTTTCAGTGGAGTAGAAGATAAGGATGGTAATAATTCAAGAGATAGATGGGTTTAGAGGATTTTTATGATCTTGGGAGGCTACTGTTTAGGCATTTATTTCTAAAAAAATGGAAAAGAAACTTTTAATAGGGAGAGGGAATGGTTAAAGATGACATGAAGTAAAATAACATCAACCTAGGGAACAGATTTTGCGAGTTTATAGTAACAATCTATAATAAGAATGGGGTTAAAGAAGTTGAGATGGAAACAAGCAAATGGCAAATGAGAACTGGCTCAGATCTTGGCCCAGTGAAAGCTACAAATAAAGTGAAAATTACTAGAAAAAATGTAATTATTCAAATTAAAAATTTTAAAACATGGAATTAAATTTAGTAATCAAATGGAAAAAAGTATTTAGCTTCTAAAAGATATTCTTACACAGTGTTCATGCAGGTTACATTTGCATTTAGAAAGAAACTGAAATACTGTGAAATTTAGTTTCAGACACCGTAACAGAGATTTAGACCAGCAATGCTATAGAGCTATAAACTAGTCATGTTGGCCTGGAGAAAAAGAGAAACTTAAGTCTTTTTTTTTGTCAGATTCCAATAAGGAAAAATGTCTGCAACGTTAAAGAATCTTCTTCCAAATCTCACGTTTTTTTGGTTAGTTTTTTTTTTTTTTTTTTTTTTTTTTTTTTTAATTCTTGGAAGTT
>VZRH01005838.1:241499-337832 GCA_013397555.1 Urocynchramus pylzowi
TCCCAAATCTTCTTTTTTTTTGTTTTTTTTTTTTTTTTTTTTTTTTTTTTTAATTTGTAATTCCTGCAAGCTCACATTGAAATATTATAAATGTGAGCCAATTGCTACATGGATATTTCATTGAAAACAAATTCAGACATAAGACTGAGTATCAGAGGTAGGTCCTCTGCATCACAGCAATGTGTCAACAACAGCAAAAAAAATAACATATTATGCCACCATGGACTTACTGGAAAAGAAAAATAAGCACTGATGTAGCAAAATTTGTCACTCTGGCTCTTCAGTCAAAACATAACATATGAAAACTTGGCTTTATGTTTTCCTGGTTTTAATCCATATGTGTTTGTCACAGAACAAGGAAAAATTTTGCATGTTTTAGAAATCAAGTACTAACAGCACAAAAGGGAAAGATTTAGGCACAGTTCCATGTGTCTACACAAGGTGTATCTCCTTAAGCTCAAGAAGAGATATGTGATCTAGTGAAAAACAGCCCTGCTTTGGAATCTTAATTCCCACTTGTACAACACAGTGTTTCTTTCCTGACAGAGTGAAAACTAGTATGAATGTGGAATTTCATAAATATTTTTGTCACTGATAGCACATGGAGCCTTGTATTTTTGACTGTTTAATAAAATAAATCTAAGTCTTGAAGTTCAAATGAATATTAGCATACATTTTTAGTTGAGCAGAAAAGCAGAGAGCTGTACAGTCAATATGCTGATAAGAGAACTTAGAGTGCTTAGGTGTCTCACCTACTTGTAACTAACTATACAGAATTTATTTTTTGTTTTTGTTTGCTTTGTCTTTCTTTTTTCCCTTTTGCAGCACAGTTGACAAAGAACAGCTTAAATGTCTTTGAAACTTTGATGGGATAACCCAGTATGGACTGTCTAGGTCTGTGCATGTTGTTTTTAGTACTTCTATTATTTTTCCTGTAATTGAAACTAATGAACATGCCCTTTAGATGCTATTTTAGCACAGATACAACTTTATAAATATTTCAACTTAGATATAATTGGATGAATTGAACTTGTTTAATTAGCAATGCAATCAGCCAGCATGGCTTAGGAAGTCATATTACATTAAAAATACAGTGATAATGCATACTAATAAGGAATAAGCAAATTGTTTTAACAAAAAATTCCACACTTTTAGAAGTCATTTGTGTCTTGTTATAAGGTTTTACAGCTTTCCATTACTTCTATTTTACTATTGCCATTATTCAGAAATTTGCATGCCAGATGAAAAACTGTGAAGAGCTTTACTAGCTATTTTAAAGATGGTTGTGTAGGAGAATGAAATGTTTTCGTTCACCTTTAAAAATGTTCTTTGAATGTTAATTTTCAAATTTGTAGTGGGAACTTGAAAATGTAAATTTAGTTTTATCTGAACACTATTTATTTTTCTGTCTCTCTAGAAAATTTCTCTAAATTGCAAAATACTGAATGCCAGCAATGAGGTGCACCAAGGATTTTGCATATACAGTGTTGAATCACATTCTGTGCATCTCTAGCTTGGGTGGGATAAATATGATGGAGAATTTTGAAACAAGGAGCCTGATCAGGTGCTGAGGTTGGGACTATACAGGCAAGAGCTCTGAATAAGAGCCAGAATTTATGGATTTGAGTATATGCTTGAATATATCAGAAAGACATTTATGTTTTTTGTGTTAAGCATGCTTACAAGAAGCTTTTAGTAAATTTTTGGACTGTATCAATGTTTATATTTTTGGAATAAGTCAAGGCATGATATAGTATGGTTATATATTTTTACCCCTTTTATGAATAAGTTTTTAAAAAGTATATTTTTTTTTTACTTTGAAATATCCTTTTACACAATTTATTGTATTCAAGGAATATTGAAATACTAATTTGGATGTGAGGAAATATATTACATTTTTTACACAAATACTAAAAGCATTATTATTAATTATTCGTAATTTACTAGAAACAGTGTATTTCAAGTAGGGATTTACCATTAGTTAAGCTCTGTGTTCTTACCTGATGGTATAAAATATTAGTTAGCCTGTTTGCAATATGTATAGAATAAGATAGTGAAGTAGATATTTTCCAAACTGAGTAGGTGTCTAAAAATTCAGGCAGCTGATTTTAAAAGCAGATAAGTTCTTGGAAGGATTTGCAGAAGCTCCTAAGCATCATATGTCTGTAATAGCCTCTAAGTAGGAAAGCAAAGATAAGTAGGTGCCTAATTTAAATAATCCCAGTAGGCCTCTCTTGGCATGTTTCTGTGGTTTAATATGTGTTCCAGGGTGCCTGAAAAAGATTGAATATCTAGTTGGCCTGATTTCAGTGATTTCAAGCTATTAATTTTATACTATTGCACTGCAGATCATTGAAGAAAAGAGACAAGACTTAAGGTGGATGGGAAGAAAACTGTGCATGCAGGTTTTCATTTTGTCATGAAAATAGCTTTCTCCAATTCACAGCTTCATAAACAATGTATCATCGGTTGTCTTTCAACCACAAAAAATTTTCTTTGCTCAGGGTCTTGGTTCAATAGACACATTTGCTGTTTTTTCTGATCAAAATGCTAGTTGCATGTCTTTATGGTTAATATATTCAACAGTTGTTTTCATTTTCAATAGCAGTACTTGTTTGCTGAAAAGCTTTTTATCCAAACTCCTACTTTTTATGTGAGAAATACACATGCTTAGCAGGTGACTGCTGAGACAAAAAGGCATTTGTAGACCTGGGTGATGCTTCATGGATAGATTTGCACATTAATTTTTCCTTTCTTAAGCTTGAATTTGTTGAAAATGTGGTCTCTTGGCATTATGCCTGGCTGTATTTGCCTTGAAGTTCTATACCTTCTTGGCTGCTTTTTGTGAAGAAAATCCAAATTACATGAAATTTTCCAAATTAGGTTTACCACATCAATAACTTTGGCCAGATTTCACCTTCATTTTAAGCCAGCCTCAAGTGATTGCATGAAGCAGCCCTGTCCTTCTCTTCCATGTTCTGTACCAGCTAATGGTCAGTGTTGAACTGGACCTAGAGCATACCTGATCAACACTCACCCTACCCACCCTGCCCCTGTGTTTGGTGGCAGGAGCCACCAACTGAGTTTAAAAAGATACTTTCTTTACATATTTGACTTAGATTCAAATCTGAGGGCATAATTTCACATAACATTTTGCACCATGTACAGTAGAGGCCAATTTGGTGCTGGGGAATGTATGTAAGCTTTGTGAAATTGGAATAAAGTTTGAAAATGGGGAAGGTGTGTAAGAAAGCAGCATGAAGATCAGTTGAAAGCACATAATACTGAGTAATCAGAGATTATCTGTTCAGCTGTCAGCGATACCAGCTTCTAACAGGGGAGATAAAACATCTGTATTGATGCATGAATGTGGAGCTCTGTGGGAGAGATTTCTACCTGTGAAACATACAATGATACTGGGAGAAATATATCTGTGTGGTACTCTGGAAAAGAGCTCTTTTCTCAGAGATCCTCTTGATTGCATCATACAGAAATGTTCTGACCATGAATTGTTGATCATCTAGAAAATAGGCAGGAAAGAAAGAACTGTGAGTATGTTTTGATGGGAACATATAGACTTGAAAGGATATTCCAAATAAACCCAGCAATTCTATTTATAGCATATGAACTGATAATTATTAGGGGGACTCTGAATTTAATTATTTGTGTATTTTTTCTTAGAATTGTATAGCATGCCCTGTTTGATTTTTAAATGTACAAAAACATCAGGGACTTCTACAGAGCTGTTGTTGAGATAAGGTACACTGAAAGGTGATGGTTACCTTTCAAAGATGAGACTCTGCAGTTGCATAAATATTAATTATTGATTGTCTAAAAAGTAATTTACTACATGCTCAGTATTAAATATGATGGTGTTCTAGAAAGCATTTCTGTAAGTATCAGCTTGTCAGCAGATGGAAATATCTGAAAGACTCATAACATTGAATTCACAATATCTGAAAGACTCATAACATTGAATTTGTCCAGTGTTACAGATGTGCTTCTGTTTAGAAAAGGGTGTGTTGATGTATCTGGCCAAACTTCAGTCATTCAATGTAAAGGGCTTGAAGCACATTATGGACACATTATTCACTGGACATCTAGATGAATATCCTGGCAGCTAATTTCTGCTGACTTGTGTGCTGTAGGGGTGTACCAGATCAGCTTCCAGCTGCCCAGGATGTATACAGATGGAAAAGAGGGATTGGAGGGGAGTGTCTGCAGATTGTACCTCAAGGCTTCTGGTCATGAGCTTCTGTTCTTTACTTGCCACAGAAGTCATGGGTGTCCTCATTACTTAGTTTGAGTTAGTTTTGTTTAAAAGCCACTAGACATTCCTGGCAAGACTACTGTTGTGGAAAAATATTATCTTGCACTGATGTTGAAGCCTTCTCAAAAAGGAACAGAATTAAGTCTGTGAGAAAAAGCAGATTGATAAAATTATTGGAAATGCCAGAGTCAATGCTGCCCAAGGACTTTATATTTCTTTTTGGCTGGGCTTATTATGCAATTCTAATTCTGTTGATTTCTTCCAGAGGGCTCTTCACTCACTTAACACACAGAATGGACATACCTCCTTTTTATCCAATCAGGAAATTGTTATCAGTACACTCTTACATCTTTTATTATATGGCAGCCAGACAGTTAAACTAAATTTCTCATCTACTTTAATATGTCTTTATTCCCTGTACATTTTGAGAAGTCTGCAAATAGCAACTAATTTACAGCTGTCTCACACACTGTCCCTCTGTATGATATGTCTTTTTACAGATAGATGATGGTTCTGTAGATGAAAGCAAATAAATTATATGTGAGATGTGGATAACCAATTTAAGGATTTTTTGTTCATATTTCACATTGCAAAGCATTTATATATTCAACTAATTTTTGGTTTAGATTATCTAAAAATATTTACCATGTTTCCAAATCATATATCAGGTTTTCAAGAGCCCAGGAGAGCACAAATACACTCAGTACCAAACAGAATTTTGCTGAAATTATCTAGGATCAATAGACCAGTATAAGCCTTAATTTTCTTTCCTTTTGTGCCATCTCCCTAGTTCATTCATTATACATCTTTCAAACTCTTCAGTAAATGAACAAGATCTATGCAAGCAATTATCTTTTGACACTGGTTCATTCCTGGAGTGGGTCTGTACTCTGCTTCCCAACTGAATAAGCTTGATGCCATCTGATCCCCCCATGTTCTTAAAGCAAGATGAGCTACACAGGTGGAATTCCTGATGGATTTATCTAAGCCTGGTTGTAAAGACAATTATTAAGATTCAAAAAGCTTCTCTGATGATTTAACATGTCACTACCCTTCTTAAAAAGTCTGCCTAGTATCTAATACTTCTCCGCAGCAATTTAAGACAATTATTTCTTGTAACATTCATTGTGGTATTCTTTTCAGGTACCTTTCAGATATCTTTTGCCTATTTGACAGCTGTTTTGTGAATTTTCTTTTCTTAAGACCCAGTCCTTCAGCCTCTTTTTGGTGACTATTTTCTAGGTTTCTTATTATTCCTGTTACTCCTTTTTCATTTAATTCCTGTCTTGTGTGAGACCTCATCACAAGCTGTGCAGTGCTGCCAGAGCTATGTGAAATTATCTTACATGTATTGTAGATTGCACTAACATTTATATATCCTGGTATAATGTTTTTAAACACCATTCAATTGTTCTTAATGATCACTAGACTCCTGTTTTTCCTTTAGAATGGATGTCTAGCCAGTTGCTCCAGCTCGTTGTTAATATCTTGATTATTTTGTCTATGTAACAGTAGAACATAGTTTTCTGTATTGAATTACATTATATTTTAGCCTATTTTAATACTATGACTATTTTTTGTATATTTCTATCTTCTAAAGCTCTTCCATGTTTAATAGGATATTCTTTAGCTCATCTTCCAGCCCTCTAGAATCATAGAACAACCTGAGTTGGAAGGGACCCCCAAGAATCCTCGTGTCCAACTCCTGGGCTGCACAAGACAGCCCCAAGAGTCACACCATGTGCCTGAGAGCTTGAGCTCTGTCAGGCTTGGTGCTGTGACCACTTCTCTGGGGAGCCTCTTTCTTCACCCTTTGGGTGAAGAAGCTTGTCCTAATATCTAACCTAAACCTTCCCTATCACAGCTGCAGGCCATTCCTTTGAGTCCTGTCACTGGTCACTGGTCACAGAGGAGAGAACAGTGCCTGCCTATCCTTTTCCCCTCATGAGGAAGCTGCAGGCTGCAGTGAGGTCTCCCCTCAGTCTCCTTTTCTGCAGGCTGAACAGACCAAGTGCCCTCAGCCACTCTTCATGCAGCTATCCCCTCAAGGCCCTTCACCACCTTTGTGGCTGTCCTTTGGAGGCTCTCTAATAGCTTAATATCTTTTTTATGTTGTGGCACCCAAAACTACACACAGGACTTGAGGTGAGGCTGCCCCAGCTCAGAGCAGAGCAGGACAGTCCCCTCCCTTGCCCAGCTGTGATGCTGGGCCTGATGCACCCCAGGGCACGGTTGGCCTGCCTGGCTGCCAGGGCACATTGACTCACATTCAACTTGCCATCAGTCAGGACCCCCAGTTTCCTTTCCATGGCACTGCTTTCCAGCATCTCATTCCCCAGTTCAGCTGTATTCATCCAGGGTTGCCCCATTCTAGGTGCAGGATCTGGTACTTTTCTTTGTTGATCTTCATACAGTTGGTGATTCCCAGCCCTCTTATTTGTCCAGGTCTCTCTGCAGGATCTCTCTGCCTTGGAGGGAGTCAACATCTCCTCCCAGCTGAATATCACTGGCAAACTTATTTTATTTACTTTTGAGTCCTGCATCCAAGTTGTTTATGAGGACTTTGAAGAGCACTGGCCCTGCAGTGGAGCTGTGCAGAACCCAGTAGTAACTGGTCACAGCCTGGTGTTCCCCTGATGTTATCCCATCTAGCCCACAGTGCTTCGTGTCCAACCCATGAGCCAGGTGCTCAGGCATTGCATGATGGCTTTGTCTGCTGGACATTTTGTCCACAAGGGCACTGTGAGAGGCAGCACTGAAAGCATTACTGAAATGTAAAAAGATTATATCAGCTGGCTTCCCTTGGTCAGCTAGGTGGGTAACTTTGTCCTGAAAGGAAATTGTCAAGTTGCACTTCATCCTCATTAAGCTGTCCTGGCTGTGACCAATGATTGCATTGTCCTGCATATGTCTTCCTGTAACTCCCAGAATAATCTCCTCCATAATTTTACCAGGCATGGATGTGGGATTGGATCAGTATTTGTCAGCTTCTTGTTAGTTCTCCAGATTCCCAAGATTGCTGAAAAGTCATGGAGAGAGATGTGGTTAGGAAATTGGGTAGCTCTTTGAGTACTACCCTGGCATGAGTCCCCTCACACCACCTCTCCTTTTTGACCACTATTTCTCATTGTGTCCTCATAGCCTGCATGCCAGTGATTTATTTTTCTGTGGAGTTTTTCAGGTATGTTGCTTGCTCTACCTGTTTAAGAGTAATATTGAAGGAAGTTTGACCCCCTTTATTTAACTGAGCTATCTTTACAGTATCCCAGTGCACTCTTAATCTGGGGAATGATGTCAAGAGGTTTGAACCAGAGTTCTGTTCCTGGTGTCATTAGCAGCTAATAGGAAATTATCAGAACTGCCTTGATTAATTTTCAGCTTATACAAGCACCATGATGTTGCTTTGTTTCTAAAAACAATGACTGTATCTCTGCTGCCTGCCTGTCCTTAAAAGGAGTTCAGCAAGGGTAAAATTTTATCATACCTGTGAATGGCAATACTGATTTGGAAGTGTGTGCTGACCTTGCACTCAGTAGCTCATGTATCTCTGCCTGTGCCAGGCGTTGAGCATTAAGTATTTTACTGTTTAAAAGGACAGTGTGGTTTGCAAATAGGACTGAGTAGACAACTTCAAAGAAAAATAAATTAAAAAAAACCTAAACTTGCAACTTATGTTGCTAGCTGAAGCACCTGTGCAGCATTTACTAGTGTCTTCAGCAACACTTGAGTGAATCCAGGTTAGGAGTGTTGGAGTCTTTAAAAAAATAATCTCTCAAAGAAAGGATTAAAGAAATCTTCAGAAATTAAATCAAAGTGGTTTTTTTTTTTTTTTTCTTCACTCTTCATACTCTGTTTCTCAGTAAATCAGACCTGGAATGGGTTTATATGTCAAATATTAAGTGGCGGTCTCACCAAGGGGAGTAATCAAAGCCTAAAGCACAACTATCTGTAGGTTTGAAACCTTAAACTACTAAGTTTGAATAATAAAAACTCTCAGATCTTAAAAAATGAAAGACATCTCTTTTTAACAGAGATGAGTATTAAATTTGAGTGATAATCCATTCCACAAACTCCAAATACTGGTTGGAGCATTCAGATATGAATTAGGTGATGTACTTCCTGTAGAGAGGGCTGGTAGGCATCATAGTAATGCAAGCACTCTCCTTTACAGCCAGGATAATTGAAATAGAAAAAGTATTCAGTTGTTTCAAAATCAGCATGGAAAGGTGTTTGCTTTGCTTCCATTTTCTAGTCCTTTGTGAGATATTAGTGCTATATAGCTTTCAGTTGGAACAGTTATGTTGGGGTTTTTTTGGGGAGATTTAAAAGGTTCTGTCGGTGTCATTTTCCTTTAACCATGCATTTTTGGCAAAAGGTGACACATTCAGAACTTAAGTACAATAATAACTTTATTGAAGTACACAAAATTTGAGGTAATTATTTCTGTATTTTTAGTACTGGCAATGGTGCCAAAATGTACTGTTTTGAGACAGTGGTGCACTTCAGGTTATGCAAGATACAGAACTGCATGAGAGTGTGACAAGACCAGAAGTCTGAGTGCTTAAAAGTTTGATACAAAGTTCTGTAAATTCCCAGTGCTTACATCTGCATACTAGTGGAAACTAGCAGTCTCTCAGGAGGCTCCTTGATTCTTTCATAGCTGCAATGCTCCTACCCCTCACATATTTTTGAGGAGAGAGAAAAGCTTTGACTTTAGCATTCTCTGGAAATCCTGAGAATCAAATAATGGAGCTGCATTACAGTGAAGTTATGTACCCCAACAAAATATGATTCAGGGAATAAAAGAGACAAATTCTGGTGAGATTGTTCTGAAGTGTTGTGATGCACAGAAAACACTTTGTATTTTTATTTGTTACTTGAATTGCTTTTCTGACTCATATGCTTCTGTGTCCTTTACCTATTTAATGAGACATCTGGCATCTTTTGTTCAAGGATGAAGTGTTCCCCATAACAATCTTTCTTCTTTTGCTTTGGGAAAAAGCTCTTTGTAGATGCTTCCCCCCTCTTTTGTTTCTTGTTTATGTTTTTCCTGATGATACATTGACAGAACATCCCAGAGAAAGATCTCTATGCAAAGAACTGTTTTATTGGAAGAAAAAGTAAGAGTGATAATGTTTACAATGATACTGTTTTCTCTGTATGTGTTTTTTAACTACATTATTTTTATATGCTTGAAAGAACAATTTTGTTCCTCAGATATAGTTAGCTTTTATGTGGTTTCTGAGTTGGAGCTGTAAGTACACAGATCAGAACCTCACAAATGAATCTGTTTCTGTATCAGAAAAGATAGTCACTATGCAGAATTGCATTAGGCACAGCTTTTCATTTTGTTAATTAACACTTTTTACAATGATACTGTCATCTTAAAGATAGAAATTCAATGATAAATTCTATGAAAATTGACTGTTTGTTTCCTATCAATAATGAATGTTGTTGCTGTGTTTATTTGCTCATTGAGTACAGATAAAACCAATGCAGTCTGCTTCCATTTAGCATGGGTACTCAAATCAGTCTCACACCACAAGTGCCTTCATGCTTGAATTGAGTCTTTAAACGTAGCCAGGCTAGGAACCAAAAATTTTGTACCTTTCTTGCACCTAATTTCTGTTACAAAAGTAGCATAGACTGCAGAAGACCTTTCTTTGCACCTGTACGCAAAGATTTAAGCATTTCATGAGAGATTGTTTCAAATTTCTTAGAAGTATAAATTTTTTTTTTTAATAAGATATGTTTATGTTAATGATAGTCATTCTGTCTCCCTACAGTGCAAATTAGACTATCAAGCCTGTGTCTCAGGAAAACAAATTTCAGTGAAATGTGAAGGACGCTGCCCTTGCCCTTCTGACAAATCCACAAATGCAGGCAGGACTGACAGGAGAGGTGAGTGATGGTAATTTGTGTCATATTTTTAATACTCATTTCCAGAAGGAAGGAAGATTTTGCACACGGGATATTATAGTTATCAGAAACGTTCATTATTCTTGAATAAAACCAGCTTTATTTTGTTCAAGGTTGTTTTTTTGACAGGGGTTTTGAAATTGTACCTGTAGTAAAATTGAAAATACCATGGTATTTTTCAAATGAGCTATTGTAGTATGAGTTATTGCTGTTCTTTTTTTCATTTTTTTCATTTGCTATTTATACTCCTTGAGATGCTTCTAAGACAAGAAATTAATTCCTTGCTCCTCAGTGTTTTCAGTTGAATATTCAAGAAAACAAAGTGTGGTAGAAAGGAAGGAAACTTAGAAGTCCTTGTTGCTGGTCATAGGAGCAAGTAATTGAGTTGCAGAACTGTTAGTAATGGCTGTATTATGTAAGGGAGTTAATTTGAAAAGTGCTTGATAGGAGTAAATCAGCTTCCTTTTGGACCATGAATGAGATTATGCTGCTAGAAAATGAAGTTGCTTTGCAGTGCTTCTTAGGCATTTTAGGTGCAGCTGGAACAAATTGGAGAAGAAAAATGATGGCTGAGCCTATTTGTATTTCAGTGGCTCCCAGGTGATTTTGGAAGGTGCACGTTAAACAAAGCATGATACCATCTTAGGTGCTTCTGAATAGAGAGTGGTCATGAGGTTTTAGGCTACCATGGACCTGAATCTGTCAAGAAAAGCATGATTGGAGGTCTGCATTTTTAAAATTTCTTTAGACTGATCTCTGTTAGATGCATCTTTTTGTTCTGTCTATATAGTAACGCTTTTGATGAGTAAAATACATTGAAAATACAGAAAAATTAAAATTTATAGATAATGGGTTTTTTCCCTGTAGTAACCTTATAACAATAAAAGAAACAAATATTGCATTCCTGCATTAACACTGGTATTTCATTATAGTTTGAAGCACTATTCCAGATTTATTGTTCAGGATAGTCTTACTTTCCATTACAAGCTGTAGCTACTGCCAAAACTATATTTTTTTTCCTAGTTCAAAAAACAAATTAATGTTCTTTTAACAATGAATGAAGATGACCACTATAGAGATTAAACTGTGTGCAGGCATACAAGTCAATTAAAAAAACTGCTCTGAAACACTTCTTTAGGTCCCTTTTTTTGTCCTTGGCAATATAATTGATTGTGTAATTAAATATTAATTGAATATATGTAATTAAATACTTCTTGTGCTTTCCCTCTGCAAAATTATAGTCTTGACATTTTTTAAAGCATTAATTTATAATTTCTTGTAGTATCTTGAAAATAAATAGATAAATATGGCATCTTCTTGCATTGTTAAACAAAATGAAAAGTGCTGGAAGACCTGGCATCGTGTGACTCATGTGGCCCCTTTGATAAGATGTACAGTGAGTGTAACCTTCATGTGGCTGCAGCATCCTTTAGCAATAATCTCTGTATTTCCAGGATGGATATGGCAATATTTGTTTAACAGTGGTCATGAAGTGAAATTAAGATAATGAGGCAAAAAGCATGTCTGTGAGTACTAGGCTTACCATTTGCCAGTGTTAGTCTTTTAATATGCTATCATTGCCCTTAGTTTTACCAAAATAAGATCAGCATTCTCTCTGCTGGAAGCTGTTTCACCTGATGCAGTTACCTTTTGTGTGTATTCTTTCAAGCATATTTGATTCTCCATACTCCTGTGCTAAAACACTGAAAAAAATCTGGAGACAATTTTTTTTGCTTCAAAAATTGGATTTTTTTTTAATTTAAGAATGAACTCTTCTTGATAATTTAAGTTGCCAGGGAGTCAAGATTACTTGTGCATTACTAGTTATGTAAAAGAGAAGGAAAAAAGGTCTCATGGGTATAGGAATTAACACTAATCCTGTCCTGACAGATTGTCAGAGCAAGCAAAACACAGGGCTTTTCCAAATTCTATATTTTGTTGCAATGCTGAAATTTGTTAATATATTTTCTTTACAAGGCCAAAAGCCAGGAAACTTGAGAAACATGCAAGTGAGCTCAGTATCATTAGTGAAATTCCAGCTTTTATTGTGACAGAATACAAAATTTCTTACAACAGAAGTTCTTCTAACTAAAGTTGTAAGAATTCTTGTCTTTAAATGGAACTCTGTAAAGTGTTGTAGCAGTTGGAATTTATGATCTTGGAGATATTTTCTAAGCTAAATGTTGCTATTGTTCCATGATTCTAAGCTGCATATACATATGTCTGTTGCTTACAAATTAGTTGAAGCCAAACAGGCAAAGAAAGGTTACTGTTCCTTTTTTGGGGATAACTTAAGTAAGTAAGGGTTTCCTAAAATACATCCTCTCCCTAGGCTGTTTAGGACAATTGTTCATCTTTTCAGATTGAAATTGCTGATTTTTTGGGTTTGTCTGGAGAGCATACTATGTCTATGAACCTTCCCAAAATAGTCTTGGTGTGGATCCCTATACTCCTTTGGGAAGCAAAATTAAACCAATATTTAGAAAAACAGATTTTCTTCTTAAAATGTATGTGAACTTAACAATGAAATTATAGATTCCTTTTAGTTGGAAGTGAACTATGAAGTTTATCTAATCCTTATCTCTGACAAATGCATGAGGCAGGTGAGGGGGTCCAGGCTTTTGTGAAGGCTGTCTCATTTGAATGATACGTTTAGAAACATTGAACCCAGTTGATGCTCAGGGTCTCTTAGGTTAAATCCATAAATGAAAGGGCTAAGAACTTGATTTGAATCTAGATGTGTAAGCTGTTAAGAAAAACAAAAGTTACAAGCAAAAAAAAAAAACCCCAAACCCCACAACAAAAAAAAAACTGCAATAAAATAAAAATCTTTACCATCTTTGTTTTGATTATAATTTAGATAAAGCAGTGGATATCATATTAACTATAATAGGTACTCCAGTAATTTTTAAAAAGAAACAGAAAAGACAAACTTAGGGTTACAAATGAGAGAGGGACATCTGCAGAGCATTAGAGGCAGTATTAGGGGAACACAAAGTTAGAAGTAAATCTGGGGAGTACAGAAGAGAGGGGGGGCTTTGGAAGTTGTGTAGAAGCACAATGAGGAAAGAAGGTAAAGCAGAATGAGTGGGAATCACCACCACTTGTGACAGAGGTGTTAAGGAGACATGTGAGGAAGCATCTTGTTTTCCAAGCATAGCCCTTGCCTCACGTCCTGCTTTTGCCCCAGTCTCATTTTCCAGCATGTGCCAGGATTTGGGGTACCCAGGTCATACTGAGTTGCACAGCTGTGAATGAAGGGATTTCATTGAGTCAGAATCTGCAGATCTTTATTTTCTTAAGCACTTCTGAGGCTTTTTTCAATGGTTATGTGGAACCAGAAGCTGGGAAGAATTCTGTACATTTTTACAAAACCAATGAGTCTTTTTTTTCCTTGGCAGTGTCTGGGCACAATTTTTTCTTTCAAATAGTTAAATTCTTTCATGGTCCTTTTGCTCTGAGATGTAGTGAGCCCTGTCCTTTGCTTGTCCTGCTCTTCAGTCTGGTGGATAAGAAAAAATACACATTATTCAAAGTGTGGTCAATGAAGACCACAGGCATTTCTGCAGAAATTTTATCAGCAGGTGTGTGTATGGCTGACAGCTGTTAGCTATGATTAAAGACCTTCAAAGGTATCTAAGAAAAGCATCCATTGTCAGTTATCTCAAATTTGCTCTACTCCAGAGTACATACATTGGGAAAGTTTAATTATTCTTAAAAGTAAAACTCTTTTCAGAGTGCTTTGTTTTATTTTCCTGTCGAGCTGCACTAACATGCTGACAAATGTGTGCTGTGACATGCCCAGGATCCTGGTCTCCCAAACAGTCTATTTCAAAGACTTGGCTGATGTGTAGTACAGCATCCTTCTCAATTATGTCTTTGGATATCTTCATCATAGAAATAAGTCTGTGTTTCTGCCCTGACATAGGGTCAAGATTCAGCTGGGACATGCAGTCACACTCAAAAGCCAGTTGAAGGCCCTGCAGTTTAAATGGCAAAAGCTGTGTCATTGTTGTTAAAATACTGAATATGCATTTTTAGTAGCTATTGAAACAGAATTCAGTCTCAATAATTTTTGAGTTAATCTCTAATAAATCCTGTGCTAAGAGCTCACTTGTTATTTTCACTAAAATAAGAGATTTAGGCTTATATTAATGGAACAAAAAAAGGGCTTCTCTTTCAGCATTTGAGGAGGACTATGTAGGTAACAAGGAAGCTCTTACAAATGTCATACTCTTTGACTCTAAGCTTTTGCCAGAAGGAGGTGAAAAGGCTCATGCTCAAAGTATTTTCAGTTAGCATATCTGAAAGACTTTAATCACAGAATGTGACTGCTCTCTCAGCTGCATCCTGTTTTATACTGAATACCGCCAAATTGTTAATTGCTTTGTAGAGATGGGGATAAATGACAGTAGGATTAAAGACACTGTGGATACTGGTTTGTTCTGTGTGCATCAGTGCTTGAAAAACAAATAGAGGCACAAACAACCAAGCAGCACTCTCCCAAATCCTCTGATTTAATTTGCATAGCATCATCTTTTCAATACATGACCTCCACTACTCTTCATATAGTACAGGTATAGGTGCCAAAAAAGAGCTTTTGTTTTGTTTACATTCAGAGAGAACACTGACTGGTTTCCAGACTTCACAAATAAAGAGACTGAGGGCCAAAATTACCACTTGTGTTAACTCCTTATTCTCTACTTTGCCTTTCTGCCTTTCAGTGGCAGATACTGCTGTTTTGTAATTCCCTTTTTCTTTTTTGATAAAGTAACTACAGGACATCAATAGAATAAAAATCCATGTTCAAACCAACATGTCCTAGGCCAATTAGGCCTGATATTATCAGTGACCTGTTATGTTATAGAGCTGTTTGACCTTTATTTACAAATATGGTAGTATGTTTTAAATTTTTTTTGAAAAGATCTAATTGTAACATTTCATTTCACACTGTCATGCTTATTACAGAAGATTAAGGGACCAGCCTACAAAAAAAAGCACAAAGGGAAAAGTGCTCGTTCTCATCACAGGCAAGCTGCTCTCAGTTAACTTTCTCTCTCAGAGGAATATGCACAATAAATGGAAGAAGGTGATCTTGGTAGTCTGGGAGTATAACATTTATTATATGTGAGTTAAATTTGCCCTGGGTAATTATCATCTTTCTAGTTTACTGATCTTCTTAGCCATATATTTATATTCAGTAAGTTTTTTTTATGTCATTCCTACTACAGTTCTATAAAATGCAATAATAAAATAAATTCTCTATGCTTTTTTAGTTGCTTAATTTTTGTTGGAAAATTTTGCTAATTTTTCACAATATAATCTTTAGATGAAGCCTGAAATGCCAGAGCATAATGATGAGTGGTATCAGTGGAAGCACTCAAATCCAGGAGTTTGTCTTATCTGTACTGATATACACTGCTTGAGGTTGGTGTCATTGTGGGCTCACAACAAAAATTGAATCTGGGCTAATATTTCTGCTCTTGCTTTTACTGCTGGCATCAGTGTGAATCATGCTATTGATTTAAATGTAAATAGGCTATAACATTGTGACTCAGTTTCCTTGTTAGAGGAAAATACATTATCCATAGGTAAGCCTTCTTACTCTACTGATGTTTCTGAACACTGTTTTATTATTGTGTCTGAAACCTTTTGATTTTAAAAGTACTATGAAACTAAAATGTATTATTGTACATACATTGTAGTTCAGTTCTTCAGAGGGTATTGACTTACAATTAAATGTTCATTTTGCCTTTATTGCCTTTTTTACTAGAATACACAGTTTTAACTTTTCAATCTTAGTGCTATTCATCTTAAACTTGTATTTGTCCAAGCATCCAAGCTACTGTTTTTGACCTTTTTTACTATGTTACACACATTTACAGTAATGGTGAGCTGTAAGTACACCTTATGCATAATTTGAAGCTATTTAAAGTGAAAATTGATGCATTGTGTATTTTTATGCTTTGATAATTCAGCCTAAATAATTGAGAATGTCCTTTTTTTCTCTGTTGTGTATAAGGTGAATGATAGACCTTTTTTACTTGATCTTTAATAAGATGTACTATTGTTTTACCAGATTTTAGAGCTTTACTAGGTGTTTTTTAAATGGTAGGTTATTTCTGAGATAGCAGATTAATAATCTTTGCAACAAGTCATTTGTATTTTTAAATTATTTCCATATGTATGATAGAAAGGGAATTTGCTAGCACAAAAATACTGTGTTACTGTAAATGCCTTTTGTAAAAGGCATTTATTTAGGATTCATTACTGTGTTTGTGTAATAACAGAAATTCAGTGGACCTAATTTTGTTGGTTGTATCTTCAATGCTAAGATAAATTTTTGCACGATTCTTTTAAATTTTTAAACTGAATATCTTCTTTTTCTGAAGTGACACTGAGCCAAGTAAAATTGTCAGCAGTGTCTTCTTTTCATCAATCAACTCCATGCTAAGACTTTCTAAAAAGATACTTCTCCATCATACTTAGTAGTAATCTAATGTAGTGTGATTAGTAGCAATTTAATGTGGGGTAGAATGACAGAGAATGTGTTTGGGATGAGAGTGGTCTGACCTGTGTGCCCACCATCCCTGGTTCCCTTGTCAGCTAGCCTGGGCTTAGGCAGAGCACACCCACATACCTGGGCTTCCTTCCTCTGGAAGCTGGGGAAGGCTGGAAAGGAGTCTTTAGGGCTGCTTGCCAGGTGCCATCCATGTGTGATGTGGGAGTGGTGAGGGGCTGTGGCTGTGTTTGAAGGACTGGAGAAATGGAGATGCAGCTGTGCAAGCTGTTGTTAGGCTCTAGAGGTGACTCAGTTTGGCTCCAGATGCCTGTTTATCCTATAATTTCAAACTTCTCCTGCATGGAGTAGTTGTGGTAATCACATATCCTCTGAAGAGCGAGAGGCATAGCTATCCCAGGAAAATCCTGGGAAGCTGTGGGAAACTTAGAGAAAAGAATTCAAACAGTTATTATCTCTCTTTCTGTAAGTATTGTTTATAGAAATGATTCTCCAGAGTGTGCTATTCATAGTTCAGCAATGGTGTAAGAGGTTCTTACTTTGAGACTAATCAGGTCTCAGCTTTGTGAGTCACATTATAAAAGTCACACTATTTCCTAAAAAGTTATTCTTTTTCGCCTAGAACTAGAGTCCTTCATTCCATCCCTGACTCAACAGCGTCAAATAGTCTGTGTTCACTGTGTTTAAAACACCTTTATAGTTTGGAAAGGATAACTAGAATTGGTTACTATACTGGTAGATGACCTTTTGGCTGAAAAATGTTTGCTTTTTCTTTCTGTTCTTACAGGGATTAGAATATTTGCGAACAAGCATTAGAAGTATGTGTTGTGCAGAAAAGAGGTGATATCAAAATGCAGGTAGAGCAATGAGGTAGAGACAGTCTAGGAAAAGAATACTATTAATTCAGATCAGAGTGGAGCTCTGGATAGTGTAAAAAAAGTGAAAAGGCAGAATGTGTTTGAGCAGTCGTCTATATTTTTTATATTCTCTGCAATTAAGTCATAATTGCAGAACGAATGAAAATTCTTTTGAGCTTGACTGTTACAGGGAAGAAGTGAAGGATTAAGGGAAGGTTGCCCATTCCATAATAATAAATTAAAAAGGCTAGAGTGCAAATGCTGTGTTTATACAAAATAATCCCTGTAATTGCAGAAGGTACTCAAGAATGCTTTGAAGAAGAACATGTTATTGTTTCCAGGATGAAGTGTAATGCTGAGAAAGGATTGTTAGCTGAGTGCTTGTAGTCAGTATTGAAAAGAGCTATGACATTAAAGGGAAGATGGGAATATTACATGCCCATCACTGGAAACAGCTCTTTGTTCACAGTTCCAAGTACCTTTGCAACAGCAATCTTCTCTAGAACCACCTTGTCTTTGCTCTTCATTTGGCCTGTTTATTTCCAAATCATTCCACTTTTTATGGCTGCTTTTGGAAGCTCTTGGGTACTCAAATCTATACAGTTTTGTTAAATCCTGGTATGTATGTCACATCCACAAATTTACTTTTAAATGGAAAATCCCTAAGGTCTCAATGCTGTGGAAAGCAGTTCTGTCCTACTGTGGTGGACTGCACTTGGAGAATTTGCTCCTCACATTTCCTGTTACCAGTAAGCAAGTGTTGAACTGGCAGATCTGGCCTTGTGTTAAAAAAAGTTGTGTAATACAGTTCTTGATTCCTAAAATAATGTCAGTGTTGCACCTCTGCTCACTGTGTGAGTACTTTTTTATCACAAAACACCAAGGGCACGCATGTCCTGTGCAAGTTGTGGCTTAGAAAACAGATGTGCATGTTTGAGGAGCTGGGCACAGCATGGGACTCCTTGTCCATCCTGTGTAGGGAGCAATTCCAGGTGAACTTCCCAAGCTCCATCTCAAAGCTGGCTGCTTCACTCTAAGTATGTGGGAGTGAGCTTATACACATGGGGTGAATGCTTGGAATGCTTTCCTTTTTTTTAAATCTTTGATTTCTGTGGGATTGTTCCAACACTCAGGGCCATTTATACACTGGCTCTTTTTAGGTAAAGACTGGTTATATACAAGATGAGCAATCAGTCATTCAGTGTTGTATTCTTACTAAGTATTCATATACTTTTCACAGGGGAAAAGATTGTTCTAGAGGAGGTTGCTTTAAAATGATTTATTATGAAAGTTTTGATTAGCTTGATTGATTTCTTTACTTCCTTTCCCCTTGTGTTTTAGTAGGAGGGGAAGCCCCAATGAACCCAATGGTGAATATGCCTTTAGAGGCAAAAAAGTTATCTATGGTGTATCAGCCTGTAGTTTTGTGTGTGTTCCTGCAATTTTAAGACAGGCAAGCTGTTATGATGAAAGAAGATAATTAATGCTGTTTTCATTTTAGGTTTTATAATCATTAATTTTAACTTACATCTTGAAACAATTAATAGACAAATTCAGTTCTAGAGTCCCCAAAACATGCAAATTATTTGGAAATTTTAGTCTGTGTAGCACAACAAACTCTATTAAACTATTTTAGGTAGTCATGAGAGCATGCTTTTTTAGGATATATTCATTATTTTCTTTTGCACTTTGCCAGCCAGCTTCCATGGATTATAAAGCAGAAGCTTAAATATAGTCCAGACCATTAAAATGGTGCTGCATTCGATTATCATGGCTATAATTGCCTTAATTATGTAAATGAAGGGGCCTTGCCAATCTTATGGTACATTAAAGGCTTTGCAAGTGTGTCGCAGTAGTTGTATTGAGAATAAATAACCAGAGAGATGCAGATCATATGCTAAGTATATGGATCAGCATTATCTTTCTGTTCATGCAATGTACAAATAAGCTAAGGATGCCTTTATGTTTGTGTCTCATTTATTTATGTGATGGTAATATTTTTTTTACTGATACTATTTTTATACTATCAATATGCAGTAATATTTAAAAGTCTTTCATTACTCAAGAGTGGAAGATAACTACTAGGAAAATCAAGTGTTTTTGTAAATCAGGTAATTACTTTGAATTCCTTAATTTGCTCCTCCTTCTTATTTTTTGAAGATAAAACATGTGGTGCTAATTGCATTACCTCATTCTGATTTTTTTTCTATAAGTATGTCAGTTTATTGACAGTGAAGCTGCTGGAGGTCATTAGGAAGCTCAGGAATGGACTGAAGATGGTTCAGTAGTGTTCTGAAGGTGGAGCAATAAGATTCATGAAGTCCTCTTCAAGTAGGATATAAGCTGAGTGGTATTTAAAGAACATGTGGTAACCTTTTGGCAACCACGTCTCAATGATATTAATTGAGTCTTTAATACATCAATGTCCTATTTACTTTAGTATTTCAACTGTGCTGTCTGTGCTCCCTCTTAAATAGTTGCAGTATCACTTTTCTGAAATGACTGTTCTAATAACTGCCAGAATTTTACAATTTTCTTTAAAGTATCAAAGTCCTTTAGAAGACAGGGATTGAAGTGTCTGTCTTTGGCAGCTATTGCTGATGTTTCTATGGCTGCTACACTGAAATTGACAGAAATTCATTAATATCCTGATGATACAGTGGCCCTTTCAGTTTATTTTTTTTTTACATTCATGTTGTATCTCATTTAATCTTTGAAGCTGACCTCTGTTGTGGTAACTAGTTTCTACTTGAGCTAATTGTAAGCAAATATTCTAGTAACTTATTATTCAGAGAAAATACTTGGGTACCAGCATATCCTTACTTGGTTACACAATATCCTCTTTCTTTCAGTAGTAAATATATAATCATTTCTTACACATAAAAGTAGAATTTTTCTCTAAAAAGATCTTTCTCACCCCTCCTGACCATACACACACAAGAACAGTATTGATTTACTGTTTCACTTCTGCTTTTCTCACATAAATGCCTGAACATTCTTTCACAGTTGAGAACCATTGTTCTCTTGGTTGGTGTAAATGTTGAGACACTACTGAACATTTAAATGTGGTTGTGTGTATTCACTGATACTCTGATATCTGTGCATTGAAGGTATGATAATTCCTAGGCCACCCTAGGCCATGTTCACACCACTCATTTCTAGCTGTGATAATTTCTAAAAGTTTCAAATGATGATGCAGAGAAAAAAATTTAACAGTATTAGAAGAAAGTTATTTAGCAATAACTCTGCAGGACAATTTTTACATGCTTCTGAGTGTCTTTAAGCAAGGGAAAGATGTATTTTGAAAAGCTCCCCCATTCTTATTTTGCATGCAAAATATCTTTCAGTTTTTATTTAGGTTACTACAGCTTTACTCTGAGTCTTGGTAACAATATGTACTAGTGCCAGCATGATCTAAATCTATTTCAAGTGTTACATTTTCACATCTTGAATGTTTTTACTGTCAAGAAGGCAGGTTTTGTATTTGTAAATAGAGATTTATTTTGTATTCTTGATGAATCAGCATTATGAAAACATGTATTAATAAAATTATTAGCTCAATCCTTTGTGTCTCAAAGTATAGTAATTACCCAACTGTGTTGCTTTTTATCTGCATCACAAAATACAATACTCATTTTGTTTTTTCTTGATATCTTTATTTTATATCACAGATGCATATTACTTTACATGTCAGAAATTCTCTAAATAAAACATTAAAGTCTTCATGGAAAATGAAAAACCCAACTTCTTTCCAGAAGGCACCATGATCCATGAAATTAGCTGTGGCATCTGTTTCAACTGTTCTGCTGATACTGCAACATCGAGTGCTGCAGCCACCTCACATGCAGGCATCAGCACTTGTTCAGTTTTATCCAATTGCTGAGCTTTGGCTCATTAGCATGGTGGCACCTTTAAAACATAACTACCCCCTAAAATTAAATGGCTTTATATTGTGATTTACTAGTACAGAGGTATGTCTTTACTAGTACGGAGGTATGAAAGAAAAAGCAAAAAAAATCTTCTATTTACCATTTCTAAGAGTGCAAGTCATAAGAAATCCTGGATTGCTTAATCTTCAGTAATAATTCCTGTCAATATTTTTGCATTATTTTTCCTCTTTTTAGTAGGGGTTTGTTAGAATACTGAGAACAGCAGTAGAGCACAGAACATTTAAAAAGGGAGTAGTAAAGTCCATTTAAGTGGAAAGTAAGTAATTAAGACAGTTTTGTTCTGTTTGCTCTCTTCAGCAGGATTGTCTCAAATTCAGGTGTGGTTGAAGGTTTTAAGAAAGTTTAACATGTCTCATAGGAATCAGATTTTTTTTTTTTCTAGTTTTCTTTTAAGGTCAGTAGTTGAAGCTGATCAACCTCTGTAGTATTTCTGTAGATACAGTTTAAGAGGATTAAAAGATACGTCAAAGATAGAAGCCACTAAATCACTGGTATTATATAGTTACCTTCTTTCTAAAGGTTTAGCTTCAGAAAAGGAATACAAAAAGAGTGTATAGTTTTAGCAAAGTGAACAAAATACTGCTGCAGCTCAGAAAAACAAAGACGATCTGGCTATGTGTTTCACCCTGTTTAAATCTATTAAAGAGAAAAAATAGAGTTTGTACAAGCATATCCAAGTCAGTTGGGATGTTTCTGACCTTTCAATTGAGCACTGGATCATAACTAGACTTCATAGAAAACAGGGTACATAACATTAGGAAAGCAAGTTTAAAAGAATATCACTACAGATTGGTATCATTTAGAAGAGTTGTCCACCAGCTTTAGGTATTACTGATTGATAGCTTAAATGTGTTTTTCCTGAGTGAAAAGCTGACAATAGCCAACAGTGTATAGTGTGTCAAGGCTAAAGAATGCTGACAGGTGTCAGAGAGGAGCATCTGTGACAATTTGCTGCTTAGGAAAAGAAAGCTAGAGATAAATGCAGTTATTCACAAGGTTCTTGTGTACATGTGTTTGTTTCTTGATGTCTCCAGAATTTCATTCACTAGGGTTAAAGGTAGATTTTGTAATGCAAGCACTGATTTCCCATGTCCACAGTTCATCCAGATGGTCTTTTAATTATTAGTGAGAGCTCTCACTGACTGTAAGGATTAGCAGCCTGCTCCTCTGTAGTGTTCATTTGTGGACAACATGAATCTCGTCGTGTAAGATGCCAGGCTGTCAGGATGTTTTTCCTGCATTGCATGGGGGGCTGTTAGAAGTTCTTTGATGTCAGTAAGTGATGCCAGGGAACTGATTTCTTTAGCTTCTTGAAAGAGGTTCTCACCAGTGGCAGGAATGTAGCACTCAGTACAGAGTAAATGCAGTCATACAGCTTTCTAGCTGAAGTATATTCGCTTTCCAGAGAACATACTGATTTTTTTTACATTGAGGAACTATATATTACTATTTTCTTTGTCTTTACCCCCTTTTTTCTGGGCCACATGGTACTATTTTTGCACATTCCATGTAACACTTCACTCTGCAATTGATAAATCTAAGGTGTATTGGTCCTTATAAGCTAGGGTAGGAGAGTTAGAGTGAGTGATAAGCCGTTAGTTACTCACTTATCTTAAATTGTTTCATTTGCTATTTTAGTTTAATTGAAATTAACTCAGTTTTTTGCATAAGTGATAGCCAGTGTCATAAAGATTTTTCCTTTTTTTCTTATAAATCTTATTTCTAAGATCCTCCAATGTATTGGGAAAGATTTAAAATCAGTTGTTTTGTAAGATCAGACTTGATATGGTGAAGGGGTCAGGCTTTTGATTTGCTCTATTTCTTTTCTCAAAACCTGAAACAAATATAGAAATAAGCTTGGAGGTGGGGGATGGGGGGGTGGGGTGTGGAGGTAGAAAACTTTGCTTAGTGTAAAAGGAGCAAGAAAGGAATATAATTTTTTTCCCAAAATAATCTGTGCAACTAGCACAGAGGATCTGAAAAAAGATCCAGTAAATAAGAATTAAATTATACCATCACTTGAAATGATTTTTGTTGAGATGATTGAAATTATCAGTAAAATACTTCTGCTACCAAACTCTTACCCAGCTACACACCAGTATTACAGAATCACAGACTAGCAGAATGGTTGAGTTTGAAAGTCACTTCTGGAGGTGCTCTTGCTCCGACCCCCTGCTCAAGAAGGGCCAACTAGAAGAGGTTGCTCAAGACTGTGGTTGAGAGGTTGCCAGCACAACTTTAAAATGTCTCTGAGGATGGAGCCTCTACAACCTCTCTGGAAAACTCAGGCACCCTCACAGCAAACAACTCTGTCCTCATGTTCAGCAGAAACCTCCTGTTTCGCTTTGTGCCCATTGCTTCTTGCCCCCTCACTGGGAACCACTGAAAAGAGCCTGGTTCTGGTTTTATGTCCACCCTCCAGGTATTTATTCACATTTATAAGATCCCATTGTTTTCTTCTCCAGCGAAAATGGTCCCAGTGCTTTCAACGTTTCATCATATGAAATTCTTTCGATGCACAAAACGTAAAACGAAAAGGTCCACATTATAATCAGCTAACCAAAATTGTCTATCATAATAGAACCTCGTGAGTGATTTGGTCACTTTCAGTGGCAATTAGTAAGACAGTTTTGGTTAGCTGTGAAGACCTGTGAAAGAGAAAAAAATTGCAGAACTGCGTCTGAGAACTATAGCAGATGTATGTATAACACTTGCTTCTGTGTGCAAATGCATGTTTTTCTTTTTTAGCCAAAATATAGAGAAAAAAATGCAGTCTGATCTCATGCATTTGAGGAGCAAGTTGAGAAATGTCTAGCTTAACATATAGCATGAAATATACTCAAGAAAATGTGATTTATAGCTCAAAATGTATTTATCACAAAAAATTCTTTGTCATTTTAAAGTGATGATGTGAATCCATACATTTCCTAGCTAACCTTTTACAGTTTACAGTGATTCTAGATTCATATGCTAAATTTCTAAGAGAAATCTCTTAGAAAAAAATATTGTTTGCCTACATGCACATACAATGCAGATGTTGTAATACTTCATATATATATATATATATATGTATAGGGCATATTGTATATATATATGAAGCACCTAGAACTCTGAAACTATCCTGTGGAACTGAGTGGATTTTCTTGTAGGTAACATAATCACGTACAAGATACACTGAAAACTATGACTAAAAGAAGTAGTAGTAGTAGTCTAAAAATCCCACATATTTTACAGGACATGAACTCATAAAAAGTGTTTACAAATCATAAAGCTTGCAAAACAGCCATCTTTCCATCTGCTTCAAGCACAGTGATGTAATGTTCATTTCAATCTGAAATAAGCATTCTAATGGGTAATGATTTATTCTTGACATTTGAGCAAAGGACACAAGGAGCCTTGGAAGTAATTTTTTAGTTTCTGGCTATATATATTTATATGTAGAATGAAGCTAACTATACACAGCATAAAGATAAAATTGTACTGAATTTCATTACCACAGAGGTCATGGAATAATTGCACAATCTACTATTCCTCTTTTTTTTCCTATTGCTCTACCTCAAAGCAAGGTGTCTTCAGACTGGAAGAATGCCTCTTTTGCAGTTTAAGGATTTCCATAATGGCAATAGAAATGCATATATCCATTAAGAAGGTGTTTGCAGAGACATTGATGGTGTTGGCATGTGTTTGTTAAGCACCAGGCAAACAACCAGTCCACATGTGCAGATTGCCCACGCTGCACATGCTGTGAATCTGGTGTGTCCTGGGGGCTTGCAGCTTAATGACTTGAAACTTGTATGGTACACTCTTCTGGGAGAGCTGAACATCACATGGTTTGGAGAGAACTTCTGCTCTTGTTCTATTAGAATCTGAATTTCCTTATGTTTTCCAGAGTTTTGGGGTAGAAGAAGAACAGCATACTAAAAAGTTGAAATGTGGGAACTTTTCCTGTGTGATGGAGCAATTTGTTCCAGTGTAGCATGTGGACATTGGGTCATTCTGCTGCATAAATCAAAATGCAATATACAGTCCTTATCAAGCATTATAAATGCTTATTAGTGTTATTTTGAGTGATGAGAAATTGCTTTTGCAATGGAAGCCAAACAGTAACTGTGAAAACAAAGTACATCTACCTGTTGCAGTCTTTATGGAGGTCTTATTTTTTGCTATCAATGTCTCACTGTCAGCCTGCGTTATTTTATTTTTCAAAACATTGAATTTACTTTATCTGTGCAATATCAGGCCATACAAAATATGGACGTTTTCCTCAAGACAATTTTTTTACTTCTTTCAATGCTATAAGAGAAAAGGGTTGTATGTGGACTCAAAAATTACACATATTTGCATTTCTTTGTAGTGATTGGATAAACATCAATGAATATAGATTAAAATTTTTGGCATCTTACCTTTCTGAAAAAAAAAAAGGTTTTCATTTTTGTATTTTTTGAAAAAATTAATATCTATTATTTTTTCTAGAAAAAAATAATTCAGTTACAGTATGATAATAATAAAAGGTATTTTGTCACAGAAATATGTGCTGAGTAACAAATAGTTCATTTCACAGGAATCTTTTCAACACCAAAATGATTAAATGGGACACCTTGATTATGTGGTGTACAATGAAATACAAACAATGAGTGGTTCATTAGCTCTTGACACTTCAAAATGTGAGGAACTAAAGAAAGAAACAGCCTAGAAAGAGGAAAAAGGTGAAAAAAGAAAATGTGAATAGCAAGGATATGGTGATTTTTTAATTACATCTTTGGCTCAGGAGCGTAGTCTTGTGCCCACCAGGCAGGTGCTTGGCTGCCTTGTCTAGATAGAAGAGAGGAGAAAAACTCACTATTATTTTATGTTTGTATTCAGCCATATATTTATGTATTTATGTATGTTCCTATCTTCTGCTGAAGAGCTGACCTATTTTGTGTGTGTCTGTGTAGTATATGAGAAACAAATAAACTCTAGATATTTAATATACCTAGTTGACTACCTTTCAGGGAGATTTTGGAGAGTTTGTGTGAATTGCTCCCCTGTTGGCCATTACCACTGCCTATATCCTCAGGAAGTTTCTTCTGATTGTCATCACTGTTGAGTGACTGAATAATCAGAGGAGCTGTTCCCTGCATCTTCTTCACAGGTGATCAATATCAGTGTGTTGAAAATGTCATGGTTTCTGTTTTCTTGTTTATTAATTTCTTCTAAGAGACTTACGTAACACTGGAGCATTTTTGGACTTTAGGCAGTCACTAGACATTCAATATTCATTTAATTTATTTTGGTCAGCTATTTGTTTACATCAGATATTTCACACAGCAGTGTCACGGTGGTGGCAGGAGTGGTTTTGAGTCCAGTGCACCAGGTGTTGTACATTGATACTGTTTGGTCACAGCTCCCTCATGCTGACTCCTATTGAAATAAACAATATTACTGAGTAATGCTGGCTACAACTCTAAACTGGGAGAGGAGTGGCTGGGCAGCAGCCCTGCCAAGAGGGATCTGGGGGTGCTGGTCAGCAGCAGCTCAGTGTGGGTCAGCAGGGTGTGCCCTGGAACCCAGAGGGCAAAACCCCATCCTGGGCTGCATCAAGCACAGCAAGAGCAGACAACCAACAGAGGTGACTGAGCCATTGCATTCAGCCTCGGGGGCTCACCCTGAGTGGTGAATGCAGCTCTGGGCCCACACGTCAAGAAGGTTGTGATTGTCCTTGGATGCCTCCAGAGGAGGGAAACAGAGCTGGTGACAGGGATAGAAACAATATACTGTGAGGAGAGGATGAGGATTTTGGGCTTGTCACGTTTGGAGAGAAGGAGGCTGAAGGATGACTTCATTGGCCTCTACAGCTCCCTGAGGAGGTGGAAAGGGAGGAGATGCTGAGCTCTTCTCCCTGGTATCCAGTGATGGGACACGTGGGAATGCTTCAGAGATGTGCCACAGGAGGGTTAGACTGGACATGTGGAAGCATTTTGTTACTGAGGAGGTGGTCAGACACTGGGATAACCTTCCTAGAGAGGTGGTCGATGATCCTGTCGGTGCTTAAGAGGCATTTTGGACAATGCCTTTAATAACGTATGTTAGGTTATGGTCAGACCTGAACTGGTCAGGCAGCTGGACTATTGTAGGTCCCTTCCAAGTGAAATACTACTCTAAGTGAGTAGGAATTATTTTAATTTGATTGCTAAGTTATGATTCTATTTAGGAGTCTGCCCACTTGCTTGTTTAATAGATTTATCCCAAATGCAGTGTAACGTACCTTGAGGCACAAACAGCGAAATTCACAAATTTAATTTCTGCTATCTGGAAGATAATAAAACCAAATTATTTTCTATGATTTTATATATTTTGTTCTTCTCAACCTGTACAAGAAAGTCAGTTTTTTGCAAAGTTTGAAGCTTTAATGAGTTTTTGGTTTATTTCTATGTTCTAAGGCTTAAACAACTGTTTTGATACCATTTTAAATTGCAAATTCAATGCCTTCGGGTTTGGTATGAGGTCTGTTCTTATCATAACTTCCCTTATCAACTTAGAAACATTAGGGTTCAATGTAATTTTTTGTTTTTTAGAAATTTTTTCACAGCTCAAGTTACTGGCTGATTTCAAAATACTAGTTGAAGTTGTACTGAATTTTTTTTATGTGGAACGTTAAACTACATTACCGTAGTGGCAACTGCTGACCATACTGCATCATGTCCTGCAAAAAATTATTTAGTCATGGCCATCAGCTCTGGGACCCCCAGCATAAAAAGGACATGGCCCTGCTGGAGTGAGTCCAGAGGAGGGCCACAAAGATGTTCAGAAGGGCTGAGACTTGCAGTTGTTCAGCCTGGAGAAGTGAAGGCTCTGGGGAGAGCTTATAGCAGCTTTCCAGTAGCTGAAGGAGGCTACAAGACAGCAGGATGCTCAAGGCCTTATCCAACTTGACCTTGAACCCTTCAGGGTTGGAGCATCCACAACCTCCCAGGGCAACCAGTTCCAGTATCTCATCACCATCATGAAAATTAATTTCTTCCTAACGTCTAACCTACATTTCCCCTCTTTTAGTTTGTGCCTATTACTTGTTCTCCCATTACTACAGTTCCTGATGAAAAGCTTCCCTGTAAGCTCTCTTGAGGTACTGGAAGGTTCCTATGAGGTCTCCATACAAACATCTCTTCTCCAGGGGCTGAACAGCCCCAGCTCTCTGAGCTGTTGTCATAGGAAAGCTGTTCCAGTCCTCTTTTCAACCTCATGGCCCTCCTCTAGACTTGCTCCAACTGCTCCATGTCCTTCTTCTGTTGGGGACACTGGAGCTGGATGAGATACTCAGGTGGGCTCTCACAAGATTAGAGTAGAGAGGGAGAATAATCTTCAAGTTGCTGGCCATGCTCCTTTTAGTGCAGCCCAGGATTCCCTTGGCTTTCTGGGCTGTGACTGCACACTGATGGCTCACGTTGAGTTTTTCATCAACCACCACTCTGAATTCCTTCTCTGCAGCCCTCCTCTAAGTCCCTTCTCCACTCAGCTTGTAGGTGTGCCTGGGATTGCTGTGACACAAGAGCTTGGCCTTGTTGAACTTCATGAGGTTTGCATGGGCCCACCTGTCAGGTGTGTCAAGGTCCCTCTGGATGCCATCCCTTCCCTCCAGCATCTTGACTGCAGCACACAGCCTGGTGTTGTCAGCAAACTTGCTGAAGGTGCACTTGAATCCACTGTTCATGTCGCCAACTAAGATGTTGAACAGTATCAGCCCCATAATATAATTATTCTTTACATTTAATGACCTTTTAAAATTACACGCTACATCCAGTCCTATTAGACTTCCAAGTTTGACTGTAAATTATAAAAAAGACACTTTCTGCCAAGTACAGGATGTTACAGGAATATATTATTTAGGATGTTATAGGATTATGTTTATTTTTCATCATATTTACCAACTCTGACTAATCTGTGAGCAGCCCTATAAATGTAGAAACTTTTGTTTCTAAGTCAGAAATTCAGTATAAAACGAGACTAAACTAGTGGTTTTTCTCTGTAAGTTGATTGCATATTAAGAAATAATAGCAGTGTTGGTTCTTAAAGCAGAAATGTGTTGATGATGTCCTTTCAATTAATGTATACAGACAGCAGCAAGTAATTAAGATCCCAAGTCTCTTCAGGTATTCAAGCAATAGCCTTCAAGTTACAACTGTAAAACCAGGAGGAAGTTTTGAGGATTTATGCAGTAGCAATAAGCGTTTTTCATCTTCGTTAAATGCAAAACTAGTACTGAAATCAGTGACAAAATTCCCACCAAATGGAACCAGGGTTTCTGATTGTTTAATGAAATAAGAGCCATGGAGAAACTCTTAAACTTGGACCTGTTACACTGCAAGGTAATTTTTTTGGTGGTGGTGCCTGCTATGAGTCCAGTCATCTCTGCACACATTTGCTGTTGTGCCTCAGCTTCACCTTGCTAAATGTAAATTTGTTGTTATCTGAAAGTCATTGAGGAGCAATATCAACATCTTGAAAGAGAGGCAATGAGCCATGCAGACAGGAAAGCAACAACTTTCCGAGCTCAGTGCAGTGGTAACAAAACATGGGGTTTGACCACCATGAATTCACAGGTGGCTGTCAGGGCCTGTGTCTTTTAAAACCACCTAAATAGCCTGGTGATGCAGCTGGCCCTATGGAATGGGATCATCTGGCAGGACTCTGTAGTGCCTTGTTGATTTAATGTAGTTATTGATGTGTTTTAACAAATACAAAATACTTCTAAGAGCACAGCCCACAAAGGGCAGAAGAGAAACATGCATGAAATTGAACTTCAGTAACAAAAGAAATAACAGCTACAAAATGATGTTAAAAGTCTTTTGACAGAGAACAGAAGAATCTATGTGAGAAATAGACATAATTTTGCACTATAAATATTTATTACTGTTCTTACTAAGATGTCTTCAAAACCATTATCAGTAGGTATTTCATTATTTCTTAAAATAATTGAAGTACTGATTTTGTTTTTTCACTTTTAAGTCTCAGGTACTGATGCATTATTTTCAGACTCTTGCTGATGTCACTGGCAGTTTAAAGACTTCTACAGATTTTGTAAACAGTGCAAAACAGTGATGCCATTATTAGGACAGTAGTTTGGAAGTCTCAGATGCAGTGGTGAAGAGGCTCACAGTTGATGCTACTTGGCAGTTCTTTTCAGCTGTAGGCAGCAGTGCTGATAATCAGCACAACCAGTTAGTATAAATGCCTTTCATGGCTTATGATTAACAAGTGAAATTATAACTGAATAGATTACTACCTGGCATCTCTAATTGCCCATACTCTTTTTGCCTTGAAAGGTTCTTAATCACCATGTGGGAAAACAATGTACATTCTAATTATATAGATTTTGTCTAAAATGCAACACATTTTCTTGTATAGATTTTTTTCAAAATATGTCATATTTCTTTAAAAAAAAAGTTATATTTTTCTTTTCTTTTAATAGATTGCAAAATTTATTAAATGTAATTTTCATTGTGAAAAATGTCAACAGAATTGTTTAAACAATCATCACTGTGTTGATCAGTGCTAGCATTCCTTTCCTCTTCAAAGAACCAAGTAGTTGGTCTAGACAGCAGCAAATTGAGGGTGAAATTCTGGTTGTACTGAAGTCAGCAATAATTTTACTACAGATTTCAATAGGGTAAGGATTTTAAGGGGGCTTTGTTTTGTTCTGCATACACATGGGGCTGATTTGTGCTTTCTGTGAGCAGCTTCTTCTGAAAACTTCCATACTGGCGAAATTGACGTGCGAAGAGCACTGCATGCAGGTAGCCAGCAGAAAGACTGTGGCTGGAAAAGAATTTTCTGAAACCTAGCATGATGCCAAGACTGACTCCTCGTGGTGTCTGGCTTGGATCTGATGTTGATTTATGTCACATTCTGTGTGTTAAAGGTTCTCTGTAACACATATCAGGATCACTGTTGGTAATGCAAGATTTTTGGATTTAAAATACGTACAGGAATAACCACATTAGAAATTACCACGGCTAAATAAATTCCTATTGCTATGAATATTCATATACAGCTCATAAAAATTCCCTGATCTACATCAGACATTCATGAACAATCCATTTAGTGCTGAATGCATAGACTAGCGTAACATAATTGCACTTTGCTAACATATTTCATATATGCATTTGTAAACATTTTGGGTATTTGTGCCCTAACCATGTTTTTTTTAAACTCATTAGTTTCTGCATTTCTCCTTACACTTTTGATTAGTGAATTTGTGTGGAGACACAGCTGCAGATTACATTTACTTAATCAGCATTCTGATTTCACTGAGGTGGTGGTAGTGTAGTAGAGTTTGCATCTCACTGCCTGTTAATTCTGGGCCAGGGGAATTGAGTCCTGCTGTTACTTTACTATATAATGGATTAACTGTCATAGGTTTCTTCAATAGTAGAGAAAGAGTTTGTCTACCTCTCTTGGCCTTACTTTAGGGAAGCTACAAATAGTTAGCCAAATTAGAGAAATTCTTCCCTCTCGGTCGTCTCTGAAAGGTCTACAGGCAACTGTGCTCTTTAATGAACAATTTTATGTGATTGACAGCAATGTTAGTGATTAAACATTCAAGAAAAGCACACAAGCAAATGGTTAGAGTAAATACAAAGTGGTTTAAAGTGTCAGATCACAATCAAAATATGAAAAAAGTAAATTTCTGCAATGCAGCCTTGGATCTGTTAGACTTCAGTGGGATCCAATATGATGAAAGATTCCTTTATGCCAGACACTTGCAGAGCAGGTTGTAGTTAATTTCTGCTCAAGGGTGATTCTTCAACCCACTGTTCAATTCTCCTGCCCTTCCATGACAGAGAAAAGGTGCAAACCAGTAGTTGAGGAGCAATAATTGTCTACCACAACAGAAAGAAATGTCCATCAGTCCCTTCTAGGTTCTGTGCATGGTTACCTGATGTAATACACTTCTAAAGTGTTTTATGAGGACAGAACATTTCTGATTTCAGAAAATACCTAATTTGAAATGGTAAAATAATATATACATACATATTTTTAAATTTTCTTTATAAAGAGTATTGTTCAGTGATCTTTTTACCTTTGTCTACCATGTTTCAAGGGATTGTGTGTCAAATGCAAGTCCTTGTAGGTCTCTGTTAGTCATGGTCTTGAAGGGAAGAAAATGTCCAGACTTTGTCCCAGAGCTATGTAATGCTTTCAGGAATCCTTAAAACTGAATTTTGAAAACTACTATATCTTTGGGTTATGGTTTCTTTAATAGCTTTCAGCACTAACACAATTTTTGGTCTATCACTATTTGATACTTACCATATCTTTTATTACACTGGAAATTGAAATACCAGATTCAATTAAATATACAGAAATATTTGAAAATTATCTTGGAATATAGCATATTACAGTGGAACATCTCTTTGCTATCTTCTTTTGTTGTCTGTGTTCGTAACTATGCAATTTACAAATTAATAACATAATTTTCATCCTCAGAAATTAATAGAAATAAATAATTGATAAGTTTGGGATAACACAGTATGATGAGAAATGATAGCCAACACTAAAGGTTAGTGGTAGTTAGCAAAGGAAGCTATATACATTGACTGTCCAGAAAATAAATCAGCAAATTCCACAATAGGTCTGTGATACTAATGAGAGACTAAAGAGTCAGTATTGTCTTACTTAATTGCAATGTCTTTGTAAGTCCACATATTTGAAGTTGAAGACAGTAACTTGGCACCTAAATTGTGTGTTGTGGTTGCTACTATTTTTCCTGCACTCAGAAATTATTATTATAGTTAAATGTGAAGTCTTTAAAAACTGTGAGGACACAAAAAGATCAGATTTATTTTATGAAAATGTAATTTATTGAAATCATTTTGCATTTTATGAAGCATTAATCATGTGCAGAATGTCTGTATGGAACATTAATTTGGGGCAGTAAGAATAAGCAGCTGCAGTTCCCTGATATGGTATCTGCAGAATTTGTATTAATTATCTCATAACATAGACTAACCAAAGTAGAAAATTCATTATGTTTAGTTAAATAGTAAGGAAATCAGAATGCTTTTATTTGTTAACTTCAAGGTATTATCTTCCTAAAATCACTGGCCCCTAGAGATAACAGATGGCTGATAAGTATCAGCTTAAAGAAATACAAATATACACATGAATTTTTTCCATTTAGAGCCTTTTTAAAGAAAACCAAACCAGTTCTAAGTGTACATCCAGGATGGTAAAAAGATGACTGAAATGACTGTCCCATCCTTTAGTTACAGGTTTGGAGGGATTTTTGTCCTTCTGCCAAATTTATTGGGTTTTGCTAGCACATTTCTTTTTGCCATATGTTACTCTTCCCATTTGTGATAGATGATGCAGAGCTAAAAGTGCTGCTCTATATTGCAGGAATTTTAAGTCACTTGCATACAATTTTTAGACATTTAGAGTTAGTCACATGGGTACTAGCCCTTATTGTGGAGCCAGGAATTTACAGTCCAAGTAATCAGTTCCTCAGGGCTAAATTCACAAACCTCTGCAGAAAGGCAGCCTTGCAGAGTACTGTCACTGAGTAGTGATGTGTGATATAATGCTCCAGCTTGCTATAGTGTGTAATGCCTTTAAAGGCAGCACTGAGTTCTGATGGCACTTTCAGGGTTACTGTATTTTCAGAAGAACGTTTAAATGCCCATGCTGGAACAGATGCTCAACATTTACTGCAGCTATATGATAGTACATGACTGGTAGGTAATGCTTTGAAAGGGCATTGGGCTACATGAGCATCAGCTGTGGACAGCTCCTAATAATCCTGCTCACAGCTGATTCAGAATTGCTGCTCTAACCAGGTTTCTGGCTGTCTAGCAATTCTGGACAGATGGCTGCAATCCTCAAGTAACAGCATGAGGAAATACTCTTGTACTTTTCAGGGAGAACAGTATAGAGCTGCAAAACAGTTGATAGTAGTTCCTTTCAAAGAGGGGCTGTCTCTCAATCACTGAGGAACCCTCACATGAATTGTGTGGTGGTCACAGGACATGAATGACTGGACACTGCCCTGAGTAGCCTGATGTCATTAGACCTACTTTTAGCAGAGAGTAAGACTGAACTACTTCTGGAGGTCCCTTTTAACATATATTATTATTGATTCACAGAATCAAACAATATGATACTGTTTTTTGATTGCTATGCCTTTGTAAGTCATATGCAGTGATTCTAATAAGTTGAAAAAGTTTGAATAGCAAGAAGTCTTGCTTCAGCACACACTGACTGATCAGTTGCCCATCTCACATGGAGTTATTACTAGATGACTCTAGAAGATGGTTGATGTGTACCCTCTTCTTCAAGTTTTCTAAATACTCTATATTTACTTCCTGGTTATTTTATTGTATACATGAATTCATGAGTGTAGTTCTGCCTGACTGAATGAGATTGTGGGTGCTGAGGAAGATCTGCATCATTTGCGGTGTGTTTCTCACTTCTTTTTTTCCTAAATAATTTTTCTGTTCCTTCACTTAGCAAAAGCTACTCCTTGATATAACAGTATTGCAGTCTGCTCATTATGTCCATATCCATTCAATACTTACTGAGCCACAGGTAATTTTTTCTGTGTCTGTGTTGACATAAAAAGGAAGCACTGTTAAAATAACCTACTTTCTCTTATGTCAGGAAGCTAAGACTGGTTTAAATATGTTAGGGAATTCAGTACATTATGCTAGTGCTAAAACACATTCTGTATGTCTTTAGAGCTTTCAGTAACACTATTTTTACTTCATTAATTAGCTTGAGTTGAAAGGCACTTAAAGAACTCAGGCTGATACAGCATTTTCAAATATTTTACTTCCAATCTGTAAAGTATATTCAAATGCCAACACAAATCATAACATTTACTGTACGTGAAAACAGATTGAACAGTTGGTTCCACCTAACATTTAAATAATATTTATCATAAAGTTATATCTGGATTAAGTACCTATACATTTTCTGATACCTTCATTTCTTTTGCATATCCATAGCTGTTAATTTTAGAAGACAGTCTGATTGCTTGAAATGACAGTAGACTCCAGTAACCTTTGAGCTAGTGACTTTGTATTACCTTGCACTAATTCTCTTAATGGCTACTAAAATTGATTGTAATAGCAGGATTGCCTTGCATTGGCATTATACAAAAACAGAAGTACTTCTTGGCAGGTTCCTGAGTGGATTCGTGTGATTTAATATGCATTTTTTGATTACTGTCTAACCTTCTACAACCTTTACTGTCTGTCTTTCACCATTAAAGATTCATCTCCCAGTCTATCAGGTTAAATAATAGTCTGAATAGATCTGAATTACCTCATCTTGACCTATTTTAAATCAGTACAGACAGATTTGCACAGTAATTTCACTGCTCTGTATCTTTACAAGCTCATCACCGGGATGAAAAGTTTCTAAACATTTTTTTAGTATGTATCAACTAATTAATAAAATGTTTCATCATACAGTATTACCTCAAGCAAGCATGTTTCAATGGCAAGTAGCATTCTGGAGAACGGATTTTTAGGTCAATGGTCTCTGTTACAGAATGGGAAGTTGAACATGAATATGATATCTCATTCCTGATTGACTTGGCCTTGGCCAGCAGTGGCTGTGTCCTGGAGCTGGCTGACTTCAGCTCTGCTGGACATGGAGGAGGCTTCTGGCAGCTCCTCACAGAACCCACTCCTGTATCCTCCTGCTACCAAAACCTGGCCATACAAACCCAATATACAGCTGTCATGGAAGGAGAAATTAAAGAGGAGCAGAGTGTCAGTTTGTGCTGACCTGTCAGCTGGTTGCAAGAGTTGGTACAGTAATGTGTCATTATAGCAAACAGAAATCCCACATGTTTGAGCTATGATACGTAGTCTTGGGTCAGGAAACCATTTTCATCTGGTTGTTGTATACATTTTTTAGTACACATGCCTATTTATCATTATTTTTTCCCCAGTTCCCAGTAAATTATCAGAAAAGAAATAGTTCTGTTACACAAATACAACGTTTATAAATGTTACAAAGAGAAGCACAAATACAACATTTATAAAAAATGTCAGTCCATAACATATGCAAATATATGGATGGATGAATTTTACTTTAGTCTTTCATGGATAGAATCAAAGTATCAAGAGGGACTTCAGTAAAGAATAAATAATCCTGTGCTTAGGTGCATGCAGTTGTACAGACATTTATAGTTGTTGACTTAATGACATGTTTCTATCTTATTCCAAAATACAAATAGGTGTTTCACAGTGTTGTTTAATTTAATGAAGTGCCAAAAAAGCTATGTCACTTAATGTGTTGGATTGCTACACAATAAAGGAAAAGTAAACAAACTGGAGATTTATTTTCAAGAGTGCCACTGTGAAGCTCTGCCAGCTTAGGTATGAGCTCTTCAGGTTGTAGCTTATTCAGTTACTGGTAGACCTGGAAGGTGATCCCAATTTGGGAATTATAGCTATTGAGAATGGCAGTGGAAGGTATTTTGTTACCTGAGCAGGGATACATTTGGTGCATTTTCTGCTCTTGTCATCTTCCGGATGCTGTTACTTCTTTTGTCTTCTCTTAGCTTTTCCCCAAAAAAATGGGAAGATGGAGTTCTGGGAGGGATATCTCCTTGCTTCAAGCATGCCCTGTCTTTGTCTTCTCAGTGAATAAGCCTCTTGACTGCACATCTCTCTCTGATACCTACTTCTGTTGACCTTTGTACAAAGAGCCAGTACTTTACAGCACTTCAGCTAGTCTGCTACTGATCTGCTGCCCTTAGTGCTACACAAGCTCTCTTAGGCCTGGTGTGCTTTTGCTGCCTTTGCTATTTCTGGTCCAAGAATCCATCCTTTCCATCACCAAGTGGCTGTGCAGTTCCCTGTTTGCCATTATGTGCCCACAGGTTTGGCTTGTGAAACTCCATTCCAAGTATTCCAAACTCCCAGCACATTGTTGGAACACTTTTGCTGCCAATCCTATTTCCTCTTTTCCTCAGCATAGGAAAGCAGGTTGAGTCTTCATGATTATCTGTCTAAATCATGAACAGGTACATACACCTCTGACCTGTTCTGGTAGGGCTTGGATTAGTATTGCCTTAATAAACATGGAAATGAAAAGACAAAAGACTGTCATGGGTGTCTCAGCCTCATCTGCAGTAAGGTGTGAAAATACCTGTGCTACAACTGTTTATAGTAGTTTGCAAAGGAAGTTTTCTATTCCTTGGAATCTCTAATTTTACAATTCCATTACACAGCAGGTGTTTATTTCTCAGGACCTTCATTGGGTTCTAAAGACATACCTAAGAAATGCAGCTGAATTAAATAAATTTAAAAAGCTGTGGAACATATAAGTTTGTATTATTATATGGGTTTGGGTTTTGTGAGGGTTGGGGGATTTATTTTTTTTTAGCATAATTTGAAAAGTTCTGTTTAGTACCCTGGAGAAAAACATTAAACAACTCTGCATTTTGTTTTTCAGTGTGCAGTGACCTGGAATTCAGGGAAGTTGCAAACAGATTGAGAGACTGGTTTAAGGCACTTCATGAAAGTGGAATTCAGAATAAGAAGACTAGGATTGTTCAAAGGACTGAAAGAAGCAGTAAGTGATTTCTGCTTGTCTTATCTGATGTTTTCTTTGATCCTTTTCTGTTCCTTTGTTTTTCCATTGCTAAGACCTGCCTTATTCTCGTGTGCTTTAAATAGACATGTGTACAAAATTATAACTTTGGGCTTTTCTGGAGTTGGTTTCCTTTTTATGGCTTAGTACTAATACAAGATGTTCACTTCAGACTTTCAATATCATTTGGCAGGACAGCTGTCATTCACAATGCTTTAATTTGTGAATGCCATCAAATCAAAAGAAATAAAATAAAGGAGCTTAAATTATGTGTGACCCATCTTTGCTAGCTGATGACACTCTATATACTAGTACTTAAAAACAGATGGAAAAGAAGCTTTTAAATAAAAAGGAATTTTTAAGATTATACTTGAAATTGGAAAAGACTCAGGAGCAGTAATGAAGTGGAAACAGTAGGGGAATAATTTGTTTTTAACCCCCTCAAATATTTAGATAGATTTTTTTTATTGTTGTTGTGGAAAGTAGTTACATTTTAAAATGTAATCATCAAAAGGTTTTTTTTAGGAGAGCAGTTGAAGTGTGCATTAGTAGTTCCAAAAGTAAAGTCCTGCTGTGAGGAAAGTCAAATTGGATTTCATAAGCCATAAAACTCTAGCATAATAAGTGCAAACTATGAATTCTTTCAGAGTATATTTCACAGAACTTGGCCACCACTGGCTTCTTACCTTACTTATTTTATTTTTAGCTTTTTAAATATTTGAGATTTTTTTTTTAGCTTTTGTTTGTTTCAATTTGTAGCATTACTTTTTTTTCAAGGAATCCATTAATTTCACTTAATTGGAAATGCCATTTCATTCTGTGATTTTTTTCATGCTAAGAAAATGTGAGTAATTCTGTAAAACAGAATGATTTAAAGATGGCTCTGTCTTATCTGTGAATACTTTTCTTAACATTGAGAGCAATTGTTTCTGAGGTACGGTGGTGATACAGAAGTGCCACTTTGTATTGATATTGAAAAAAATGACATTTAAACCTATATATTTCCAGTTTACCTTCTGTTTGATGTCCATAACTGACATGTGATTTGCTTCTCATGCAGTAGTGAAAACAATAGAAATACAAATTTTGCAGCCCTTAAGTAAGAATTTATTGTATAGTTGAAAAAAAAATTATATCTAATTATACAGATTAGTATTATTAGCAGTTATATACAGTTAGCAGCATTGCTCTGCTGAAGGTAAACTACTGAAATATTGTGTAGGGTCCTGTTTCTTGCTGAATGCTTACTTTGAAATTTGGGCAATGATAAAGGAAGCAACTGTAGAGCTGTTAAGTATTATGTGTTGCATAAACAACAAGTCAGTGTTTCAAGAAATTTGAATCCATGTAATGAAAGGAAGTTCATGATTAATACTTTGAATGCAGTGAGATGTAGTGCAAACACAAAGTTCTTAAGAATGAGATTTTTTCCCTTAGCTTCTTTCCTTGAGCACACAGGTGGTTTTGATAAGACCTACAGTCTCTATTGAAACAGGAATTTGTACCATGACGTGCATGTGGATATAATGCAGTCATATTTATTATGTCACTGGTTTGCAAATTTTTACTTTATAATAGCAAGCAAAGACTTGCTTAGACTATTTAGACTTAAGATCCAATGTTTTGATATGTGAGGGTAAAAATGTTGAGAATATTATGGATTTTTGGACACTCAATTTTGGAAGCCTTCAAAGTCATAATCCTCTCCTTTGGCATTGTACAGAATCTGCACATATTTTAAGAGGTACATGAAATTTAAGGCACAATTTAGATTGCATGCTATTCTAGCTCTTTTTTTGAGATATGGAATCAAGAGTTGATTTGGATGGCTAAGAATAGTTTTTGCAAGGCTCTTTTTCATCAACAGGTAAAGGATTACAGTCTCTGGAAAATTCTGTTTCCCATATATTATTGACTTTCAGTTGCATGTTAACATTATGCTGTCATAAATGTTTGACTTAGGTTTTTGTCATGGTACCAGAATTTGGAATGTTGTACTAAGTATTAATTTATTACTGGTTCTAAATTTGATCAAAGTTTGATAGTATGCTTTGGGATATTTATTTTCTTTTTACTAAAATAAAACAAATCAAGTTTTACAAAATGATTACATGTGAGAAATGCAGTTTGTCCTAAATGTTCTGAACATTTTCTTCTTTTTCTTTTCAAAAAAGAGGTATTCAACAAAAACCTACAGTGTTTCACATTTGAACAGTAACTGTTCGGTGGGTCATGTTTCAGTACTGTGGTCAGTTACTCAAATTGGATATAGCTAATTGGGAAAAAATACTCTGTTTAGATATTAAACATGCTATTTGTGCAGTATTGACTCAATTTTATAAATAGCCAATATTTACATGTTTGTAATAGTTTGACAGGCTACTGCAGGAAGGCAGTCCATCTGTCGACAGGAAGCAATTGAATGAGTGCATATTCAGTAGTAGGTTTTTTTTTCTTTTGTAGATTTGGAAATGTACTGGTTAAAACTGGTTTCACTTGTGCTGTATGGTTTTCCTGTTATGTAAATTTCTGTACTTCAAAATTTCTTATTTAAGACAGCAAAATACATACTGCATTTTATGAGAAATGAACATGTCCATTGTTTAGAAGAAAATATTGTGTTGCTATATCCCTGTAAACACATAAAGAAACATGAACTATGAAAACCATTTAACATGGTAATGTCCTTTCTAATACCATTTGAAAATTCTTAAAACTGTTCTTGAAGAGCAAAGTTCTCAAGTAATATCTCTCCATGTCTGTTTCCAAAGTCACAGGAGGTCCAAGACATCAGGCCTGTTGATACCTTAGTATATCAGGGCACCCAGACATCCAGTGCCATACAACACATCCACATTGATACCTTAGTATATCAGGGCTATCCAGTCCCTATTTTAGAGGTGCCTGAAAGCTACAAATAAAACTTGCAAAGAACTTCTTGTAATGTATAATGACTTTACACTCAGCACATGAGACTTGGTGGTCTGTGCAGAATAACAGCTGCAACATAAAGCCACCTGAATGCAACTTCCCCTTTTAGAGTCCAATCTGGCAGATCCCTGGAGTTGTTCATTATCCTTGGGGAGTTAAAAATCTGTTTTGTCACCCTTCTCTCCTAGGCTTTCCTGTATGCTTATCATAAAGTTCCTTCCTCACTGAAAAACCATTCTGCATTCAAGAAGCAATTTGTGGCATCCTCTCTGGTTGTCTCTTTGTATTTAGGTTTTTTTCATATTTCAGCCACTCTGGTGGCATTCAGGATGGGATAAATTAAAAGACTTGAGCACAGTCCTTCTGACCAAGGCAGATGTGGTGAAAGTTTATAGTGCCTTGCAGGTGCTTTTTGGAGTTGTTCCAGCTATTAAATAATTCACTTTATTCCATACAATCATTAATATACCTAAACAAACTAAACCATAGTGTTCTGCTAGAGCCATTAATATGCTGTTAACAAGGTAAAAATGTCTGGTGCCAACATTGCTGTGTTTTTACTAGAGTAAAAAACTTGTCTGACTGACACTTTTTCCCAAAGCAGAACGCAATCAAGCGTAGGATATTTAAAAAAATAATAGGGTATTATTTCCAAAATCTCTTCTGGGTCCAGATGTGGTCAAATGTAATATATCTAAAAGTATCAATAATATAGATGCTATGGATGCTACAAACACACTTAAATTTTTTCCTCAGGCCATTTATAGTCTAAATAGATGACACAAAGGGGAAAAGCATATTTGACCTCCATACTACAATAATACCCCCATTATTTTTCACTTATGAATCAGAATATGCAGAGTTAAAAAATCAAGTGACATTTTATATAACTGTTTAAAGTCTATTAGAACACTTGTTCGATTTCTATATTAATTTTGTGTGATAAAACACAAAATTAATGCATCATATGAAAGCACAAAAATATCATAGTCCCACAGATATTTCTGCTAACAGGCAGTCTATTTCTGAAGAATACTTGTGCACCTTGTCCTGTTAGAAGATGAAAAACCAGGGGCCAAAGGTAATAAATTAGGAAGTCTGAAGGAAAATTACTTATAAGTGGCTTTTCTGGAACTAGCATAGGAAGATATTATTACACTAAAATTAACAAATCCCTATACAAAATTTTGGGAGGGAAAGACTAATTTTGTAAAGAAAAATAAATAAAATAAGCAACTTCAATTTTTGCTTGATGATTTTAATTTCATTCTTACTATCCTAAATTCCTTATTGATGAAGAGACAAGCTGATATTATGCAGTGATAAATTATATTTCCCTGATCTTCACTGACAAAGCATATTTGAAAACCCTGAGGTACAGACAGAACTCAAGAGATCAATAGGGTTTTCCTTACTCCTAGTGTAAGGAAGGAACTCCTAGAGCTGGAAAGAATTGTGGTTTTAAACAATCAAAACACTGATGGCTTGAGAATTTGTCCAATTCCTGAGATTGTTTCAGAAAATGTTCCATAAAGCTGGACTGCAAAGTTGAACAGGCTGACAACCTGAACCATAGTTCTAGCTTGCTAGAAAGGAAAGTTTCTTCCAATGAATTTCTGCATGTGTCAGGTTAGCTCATGCAAAGGCATCCTCAGTGCAAGAGTCTGGAAGAAGAAATCCAGCCTAGAATTAATTCTGAACAGGAATTTTAATGAATCTATCTCTACTTAAAATTAAGTCTCTATATGAACCACATCAGTGTTACTGACTGAAATTGATTTTGACTCAATCTTTTGTACAGAATTATTCTCATACACAATGAGTCTTTATTATGTTATTTTATTTTCAGTTATCTGCTTTCCTCTGACAGTCACTCTTGTTAATGAAATGGTAAATCTGGTGTCCCAAATAATAAATTTCATCTGATCTGTCAACCTATTAGGAAACTGATACCTTCTAGGAATAGGATTCATGTTGCTTTTTTTTGCCCCCCACTTCCATGTAAAATTCTTTAAAACACTTACTGGAAGAGACTTCAGAATGCAAACTTTCAGGGATGTTGCAGTTATACTTTATTTATTTCTCTTGTACCTCTTGTTGTGACATGAGAACCAGTGTTCCTAGGTTTATCAAAATACCTCTGGTACCTTCTCCATGTTCCCCACGGCTGGGATTTGGCCTTTGATGATTCTTATGGTTCCCTTCCAACTCAGGATATTCTGGGATTCTGTGTCTTGCCCTAACCTGGGCTCTGCTTGTGTCTGTGTAACCACAGTGAGCAGGAATGTATTACAGCCTGAGACAGGGGACAGAGAGTGTTATGCCTGAATCTGTCTCCTGGCTCTTGTGGAGCCAGATGAGGCTCACCAAGGTCACCACTTTTGTGAGCAAGTACAGAAGCACTCACCTCTGCTTAGTCCCCTTTATTTTAGTCTTTCCTGCTCTTTTCTGTCCTGATTGCATTAGGAAGGGAAGCCTTTTCCCAGCTTGTGCACAGTAGGTCTCAGCTGTGAGATGCTGTTCACTGAAGGTTTTCTGCTAACCAGAATATTACAGAAATCCATTTGAAAAGAAAACCTTCTTGCTATGCAGCTTGCACACTGAACAGGTAAAATGCATGGTCTAGATGTCAGCCAGGAGTCTGGCAAAGAGTGCATGTGTGTTTATTCACATGTGTGATTTGCCAGCAACTTTTATTGCTTCAGACAGCACACTGGTATTGGAAAAAATTGTGCATTTCTTGGCATATTAGATAAAAAATTTCTATATAATGCAATATGTGAGCCCTGTGAGTGTATGCTGTTCTGATTTCCACATGGTTTCAGAAGCTGTCTTCCTCAATGTACACGTTACTTATGTGCTTAATAAGCAGGCAAACAATAGTTGTGCCTTGGAAAGCAGATAAGAGTTGAAATTCTCCCCAGAGAAATAACCAGAAAGAGGAGCATTTCTGTTAGTTCCTTTTGAGTAAATGTTTTGAATGCCCAGTATGTAAGCCATGGAGGATGGTTTTATTTCTTAATAATTTTTCCCCTGGGATTGTTTTGACCAGGAAAAGAGCATGAGCTGGTAATTCATATTTTTTAGATAGTGTTCAGAAATAGCTGCATAAAAGTTCACTTCATTATGGTATAAGGAAATAGATTTTGAGTAAGTGGTTAAAATGAAAGAGAAAAACATTTTTCATAATTTAGTCATCTGAGCAGCAGTTTTTGTGCTCCTCGGCATAATGTCCTGATACTTAATCATCAAGAATAAATTACTATCACTGAATTATACTAATTATTCCTTTGTTTCTGCTTATTGCTTTGTGTTACAACTGTGAAAAATGTGTAAAACCAGCATTCTAGTTGGCATTTCAAGTGATAATATATGTAGTATGTGATTTGGGCAATAATTTCCTAGGTCTAGGTCACCGGGTGATTTTTTGATTCTTAGTTCTGTATCAGCTGATGCCTTTACATGTCAAACCATGTTAGCAGATATTAAACTCTAGATATGAACTTCAAGGCTTCTCTGACTCTTTTACCCAAGTATATCACCTTCAAGATGTATTATTTTATCAATAGTATAATAGAGGAAGCAAGTCATTGTTGACAGAAAATACTTCTGATAATTTTAAGTTTGGACAGTTCAGTAAAAGTTCTTTGAAAATGAACCAAGAATTTTACCACAATAATCTCTAAAAGAGTTGGTAGTGTGTATATAGACCTGAAGTGATGATCTTTTTGTGATGTAGCAGTTCTGGAAGAGGTGGAGTGCTCCATTTTATATCAAACAAAGCTGCTTCTATCCCTATCAACACCTGCCTGGTTTACCTCTGAAATACTTGAGCCATTTTTATTTATTTTAGTTATTTGAGCAAAACTAATATTTTACCTAGATTTCAGACATAGATTTCCAGTTTCTGTATTGCAGTGACTGATGGTTGTGAAAGATTTTGGCTTGATGAAACAAGACCAATGAAAACTAAGAAGAAATGTGATTTTTCTCTATTTACAACATTAAAATTGTATATATACTAGACAAGAGGAAGAACAAAAAACTAGTAATAACAACAACAAATTTACCTGGACTGTAAATGAGAATACAAACTACTTCAGAGTTGAACTCTCTGTTCAACTCTGAAGTTGAACAAAAAAAAACCATAAATTACTTTCAAGATAAAACATGATCAGTTTTAAAAATTATTAAATCAAACAGTTATTTAGTGGAAAGTTAGATCCCATGATCCACAGTGCTTTTTTCCTCCAGTATCTGATGCTATTTAACAGATAGGTTATGAGAGTTTTAATAAATGTAAGCTTTTCTTATATAAGATGTTATTGTTTGAATTAGGTTTATTAGTTCTGGTGTACCAAAATAATATATTCCTATCTTCTAAGGAGAGTATGTCATGAATATCAGACTTCATACTCTATATTTAAATATTCAGCTGTGGTTATGTTGAACTTTGACAGGATTTATTGAAAATATTAGAACATAATAACATTTTTCTGGTGCTATCCTGTTGGTATCAGTGATGTGTAATAAAACAATCTGCCTTTTAATTATATTGCTGACTCCAATGCAAATTTTTTAATTTCAAGCTTTGTCCTTAATTATGAAAAATGTAGTAGAGAAGATGCTGGTGGCACATCACTTTTTAAAAAATCTAAAAGCTATACAGAAAGAAGTGAGAAAAAAATTGAGGAATGGGAGCAGAGGATGAGCTCCAGTCACAGGCTAATGATAGTTAAGGAAATCAAGAAAAAGATAGTTTAAAAATATTATGCAGTCGTACAATATTGTTCCAGCCTTAATTTAGTGGTGTGTACACCTTTGAAATGTTCAGTTCTCTTTCACTGTTCTTCAGATAAATTTATTTTTAGAGTATAATTTGAAGCTGATCGAGGAGCTGGACTTGATGATCCTTGTGGGTCCCTTCCAGCTCAGTTATTCTGTAAAATAAGCAGATGTTTGGGGGGTTTCTGCTTTTCCTTAGTATAGTTTATTAAAAACATAAAACTGTCTTCTAGTATCCTAAAATACAAATACTTTACAATGTGAGCTTTGTCAGCATGAACCACAAATGCTAATTTAAAAATATTTTGTCCCAAGCTGGAAAGTGGTGCCTCTTTCAATAAACTTAAGCTGGAATTTCCACATGCAGGGGTATTATCTTCTATTACTTTGGCCCCCAAGGTCTATCCTTAAATACACCTTTAAAGTGGCTTTTATCTTAAATTCCCTTCTAATTGGCATCTTACTAATTAAAATCCTAGTTGCTCTATTTCTGCCCTGTCTGTTAGAGCTGGGTGAGCTGGCCAGAGTGCTAAATTCAGCAAAAATTTGTGTGTACAAGAATAATTTCTCCTGTCATGCAGGTACACAAAAGGCAGGATAGGTAGCAGTATGTTTCATGTTGTCCTCTTTTGGTATCCAAGGTCATGAGGAGCTAAAAGCAGAATTAAGGGAGGAAATGTTAAGAGGCCCTCAGGGACAGAACCTTACAGGTAAATAATGTTACACTGAACATTAATCCTTAGAAAAAAATGTTTTAAGATGGAGGAATCTTCCAGATTTTTTCAGAAACACCTGTTGAATAATTCTGATACCTTTTACAGATGAGGTTGCAAAAGACATTTACTCTCTATCCTTACTCATTCAGTTGGGTCCTGTATCTCACTGCTCTTCATAATCCACAGAAAATAAGTTTTCTCCTGATGTTTTATCAGGGGCTGAAGAGGAAGGGAAAAGGATCTTTGGCTGAATGCTTGGGTATGTTTTTAAATTGTGTTAAATACATGAAAACTTCATAAATAGGAAATGGCTTGCTTAATTTTTTTTTCTTTTTTTGTCTTCTTTCTATCAAACAAAAATCATAATTAATGCAACAGATCATCAGGGAACTAGAAAAAATGAGATCACCCTGATGAAAAATCCTAGTTAATTTAGGATTTATGGGGAAAGGGATTGTATGTGTTGGTCTGACTTGCACAGGGAGTTTTGATGCTATCAGCTTTCTTTTCCTTTCTAAAATGCTCATTCTACCACAGAATAGGCATTTCCATATATAGATATATATCTAAAAGGACATCTAATGACTTCTAAATGCAGTTACTGGATTAAACCTGTTTAGCAGTATAGAAACACTTTCCTAATTTCTTTACTGTTGTCAGAACAGCAACAAAGGCAGGCAGGCTTGATTTTCAACAGCAGTAGAAATTGGGAATTCCTATATGCTCTCATGTCAACCCTTCTATAGCCATATCTACCAATTGAATTTTTTTTTTTTTTTTTTCTTAGGTTTAACTTAAAAGTTTTGAGAAGAATGATGTTTAGTAGCACTAAATCTTGCTCTGTATTGGGGTGTGTACTCAACTGCCTGGCCTGTGGCATGACCCACTGCTCATGAANTTTAACTTAAAAGTTTTGAGAAGAATGATGTTTAGTAGCACTAAATCTTGCTCTGTATTGGGGTGTGTACTCAACTGCCTGGCCTGTGGCATGACCCACTGCTCATGAAGCAGAAAAAGTGTGTCTGTGTCACCTGCAGCTCACAGCTTCAACAGAGGCAACAGCCCTCGTGGTTTCTGCATTTCCCTTTCATGCCCATAGGCAAATCTGCACATAGTTTAAAGTTCATGCAGGAAACATAAATAGGAGGTGTGAGGTCTGGCTACAGGAATAATTAACTCAGCCTGTTCCATTTGGCCATTTTTTCAAGCAGTGATTTAGGAAGATGCAAGCTGTATAGGTAAGTACCATACTGGCAGCTGGCTGCTCTTAGCAATCATCTTTTACATGGCCTCCTCCAAGATGGAAAGTACACCATGTAAAGTTAAAATACAATTTCTAAAGCATTGCTGAGGCTGGCTGATATGTTCCTTTTTCATAGATATAAATGTATGTTATCAGAACAAAAAAAACCTCCAAGTAGGGACCTCCTACAAGTTACCTGGAATTTATTCTCTTCTTAGTTCTGTAAACTTTGCAAACCTCTTAAGTTTCATTCTTCTGGTTTGTAATATCATTTAAATTCCTCATCAGTATTTTTTTCCAGGAAAAAATCTATCATTTATTACTATCTATCTATCTATCTATCTATCTATCTATCTATCTATCTATCTATCTATCTATCTGAATATCTGTCTATCTGTCTGTGTATCTGTCTATCTGTCTATCTACTTTATCTATCTATCTATAATTTATTATTGTACATAATGTGTGTGCTATGTATATAACATTTGACATGAAATCTCATATTTCTAAATGTTTTGAGGCTGACTGTAGGATTGATTTTTTTAGCAGATTAATTTAGTGACTTTAAAAGTGAATCTGACATATAATTTCTACGTGCATTTCAATAGTATTTACTGTTTGTTTATGTTATCTATGTACCACCAGAGCTATTTCCATGATGCAGCATTCTTTTGTGGTGGCTGGGATCAGCAACTGCTCCAGCTTTCCTCCTATATAATTTTTATTATTTTTGTTTTGTCTCTTAGGATTTGATACCAGCATTTTGCCAATTTGCAAAGACTCCCTGGGCTGGATGTTTAATAGGCTTGATACAAACTATGACCTGCTGTTGGACCAGTCAGAACTTGGAAGCATTTACCTTGACAAGAACGAGCCATGCACCAGGGCATTCTTTAATTCCTGTGACACATACAGAGACAGTTTGATATCTAACAATGAGTGGTGCTACTGCTTCCAAAGACAGCAAGGTAAAAGATGAGATCAACCTGCATATGTGTATGTCTGATCTTTTTGCTGGGCTTTATCTTTTTTTTTTACATATTAAGAAGATCACAGTAAACTACAAGCTCTTAAGTGCTGTGCAATGAATTTGTGTTAAGGCTTCTGATATATGGTGAATACCTAAACTGAAGTAAAAAAACCCCAAAAAACAAAAAAAGCCAAACAACTCAAGCTAAATGAAAGGCTTGCTAGAAATTCCAGGATTCTGAATAAAGTGCAACACTGCCACTAATGCTTTTACAGCTATATTGTTCCTCATGCCAAAATTTAGTATGTATGTGGAGGGAAAGACATGAAAATAAAGAACAAAATTACTTAAATTATTTCTTTCCGGGTCTACTTTGCCTACATTATAAAATAAACTTTTTTATTGCTAATGCAGGCTATCTTAACGTTCAATGAGCCTAATAAAATAGCTGAATGAACATTATGGATAAAGTTATTTCCAGTCATTTAGACCTAAAACCAGTTGGTTTTTATTGCCTAGTTGAATCTCTTGTTAATGTTCTGATGTGATTTTGGTTAGACAAATAAACACAACCTATAAGCAAAGTTTTCCTGAGGAATATATAACAATTTTAGACATAAGTGAGACATCATGTAAATTATATAATCAAGCTAGTTGTAATGTATCAAGGAATTCATTCATTGAATGTTGCCTTCAATTGGTCAGAATAACCTCTGCATTTTCCTTACTAACATGAGGGAGTTTTTCTAAAGGATAAACAACAACTAGGGTTCAAATTTCTACTGCTGAAAGAGGAGATAAAACTGATTTGGTGGAAAGTTTGCTAAGCTAATTCAGCCTTTTTGAAAGTTTTAGTATCGGTTCTTAATTCTCACTTGTACCCTTAAAACTCTCATGATAAATTTGCATTAGCATTCAACATTTATGGTTTCATTCTGATTTCTGTGGAAATAAAGATTTTTATCATGATTTTTATCATTTATTTTACTTAGATTTACTACATCTGCCAGTTGTAAATCTAAGTAAAAATAAAGCTGTACTTCTGTAGGTAAATACTAAATAGCAGATATCTTTTCTTTGGTAACTTTCTTGTTAAAAAGCTAACATTTAAACTTTCAAAACACCTTGTTTGTTTTATAGTAGAACAATAATTTTGTGTGATTTTTTAATGAGCATTTATGTACTAACATGTATGCTACCAACACTAGCAAATTAAAATTAACCCATCCCAGAAGTAATGTAGCTCTTAAAGAATGTAACATTTTGTTCATTTGTCTATAAAATAAAATTAAAAAATTAAAAAACCCACCACAATAATTTCAGCTTAAGATATAAGTACCCTTAGTTTTTGGAGGGCAATATAATTCTTTCCTATTGTCAGAGGAAGTACAGAAAATTACATGTGGCCTATTATCGTCCAAGTTTTTTCCACCAATTTCATATAATGGCATAACCAGGGCATTAAGAAAACCATCCCACAGATCAGTTTCAAGTAGTTTTGCATTTTCTTATCTAATAAACACATTTTGTGCATAGTATTTGCTCAGTGCACTGTTAGAACCTGAGGATGGTATTGTAAAGGCTGATCTAAACACTACAGAATTTTATTAATGGTACCCCAACAGATCCATCTTTCAGTTACACTGATTCTTCACATTGCAGAACCTAACATTATCAAGCTTTTCCTCCCCTTTTTACCAATTTCTTCACTGTCTTTATAATGGTGTTGAGATAAGGTGCTGATTTCAAACAGATTAGATAGTCTTTGATACCACAGTATGTTTGAGTATATAGTAAAAAAGATGTCTCCTAAACATTGTATATGAAGTGAAATCTGAGTTTCAGGAAGCCTTGCCCATTAAACATGCACTTCATCCTTCAAAATTAATACTGTCATCAACATCTGTATTCTCCGTTTTTTGGTGTAAGGAGAAAAAAAATCTTACAGTCTTCTTTTGTCATGTCTCATTATTAGCTGTTGCACAACTGTCTGAGCCCTACTTCCCTAGTGTATTAGTGACCAATGGAATTCTCTCTTTGTAATTGGCATCATTATGCTGAACCATGGAATATGTTCATGTCTGGTTATGTTTTACTTGATGGAAAGATCTAAATAAAGCCTTTAACTAAGCCTTTGCTATTAATAGCAAGGAGATGGAAAAGCTGAGAAATTCAGCAGCTTCTTTCTGATGTTTATTAAAATAAGTTGATGTTAACAGAATGCTTCTAGCCATGTAGAGCAGTTCTCTGTATTCATTGAGATTAGTGCTTTCTGGGCAGATCAGTGGTTTTACAGTACTGTTCTTGATTAATGTTGTTCTAAAGGGAATACAAAATTTAGTCAACCATATGTATCACACTGGGATTAGCAATTTCATTGTGCTTTTTAAAAGTACATAGTGTTAGCTTGAGTCATTACCTGAGAAGCCCTAGTGCTCTTTGATCTTAGTTTTACCATGCAAGACTTGCCAGCATTAGACAAGCATTTGAAACTCTTCTTCATTCTTTCTTTCTGCTTGATTACACTACACTAGACCTATTACTGAACATTGCTAACAACTTCTAGTCAATATAGGCAACTTTCTTATGAATCCTGAAGTCAGATCTTTCTTGTGGAGAAGATGATCTTCCTGTAGTAGTTGTCTTGCTTTGACTAATAGTTAAACACTTAAGTACAGCCCAGTGACGCTTATTGCCTTTTTTCTTGCAGTTTAGTACTTGTGAGGTTTATCCAAGGCATTAAAATGCATTTCTGCAATACATCAAAATCTGCACTGTGCCAGTGCTCTTTGCAAGTCTTTCTGTACACTTTGGTCACTATGGCCCTCTAGTTCCAACAATCCATGCAGGTGTTTCAGCACCCATCTTCAGAACTTACTTCCTTAGTTGTTCAATGCTAATGGGACACTTCAGTGCTTGCCTAAATGCTGAAATGCTGAGGCCTTTGCAATGTTGGCCTTTTTATAGGCTGATTTTTTTCCTGACAATAATTGATTACTGCAGCCTTGTTTTGTTGCACCACTGATTCAGAGTAGGAGAGTAGCCAGTTTTGCTGAGAGTATTAATGCTTAGCAGCAAAGTATTTCTTTACTACAGGCCTCTGCATGGATCTATTAGTCCAGCACTTCTCTAGATGTGTTTTCTTAGAGGCTCTTCTGTCAGTCATACCTGGAAGACATCTTCATCACTTTAAAAACAGTCCCTCTTACAGAAGAATGATAATTATCATGATTTGTATTTGCCAGTCTTAAGATTGCAAGGACTTCAAATATATTTATAGATAGTTACAAATGAAGATGTAACATGCTTTTATCAAGATAAATTATGATCATAAGTGAAATCCCCTGGCAGACTTCTTGAACTGTAGTATTGATGTTTCAGATCCCTGATGTACAAACCTTGGATGTCCAACAATTATAATGCTTGATGCCAAGTACAGGCAAGATGTCACTGCAGCCTTATCTGCAGTGGACCATATTCCAGAACTTAGGGGCTCTGCCAAATATTATCTACTTGATTGGTGAAAAATCACTGTTTTGTTCTTGAGTAAGAAGGAGAATCTCTGAAAGTTGGAGGCTCACTGGGTGAGTAATAGCTCCTTGAGACCTATCTGTTAAAAATAATTGTCAAACCTACCAGTTTGACTCCAGTTGATCTGTTAATGTGCTATTTTGGTCAAACAAAGCTTAATTGTGCTAGCCTTGGAGCACTTCTTGGCGTGACTGGATATTGGTGTCTCAGTGGCCGGCGTTAATAGCGTTGGATACTCTGGTGTGCAGCAGTACTCTGAGCACTGACAAACTCTGAGTGGCTGGTGTTGTGTGGTTCATGATTCACTGCTAGCCATGCACTGATTGTCCAGAAGGACAATTCCTGCCACATCTGTGAAAGTAGATTAAGGATGAAGATGATTAGATACCTTATTTGTATTCAGATTTTCAGACAGACTGATGTCAGATTCATTGCTATTTCAAGAGAAGCTACAACCCTGATTTTGGTAAAGGATATTTTTTTTTCTCCTTGGCTCAAGACTGCCATAAGTTGTCCAGTGACTGCTTTTCTTATAAAAATAATTTCAGAAATCTAAAAAAAAGCTTTACAAACTTAGGAACTAACCTGCAAATAAAGAGGGAGGCATTATGATTTGGGAAGAGAGGAAAAAGAATGTGCTGTGAGCCAAAAGGAATTAGTTGAACTTTTAGCCTGCCATTCTCTTTGACAGTTTTAAGCACCAGAGTGATTTAGTATTGTTAAGAGGTTTTGCTGCTTTTGCCCTGAGAAGCAAAGCTTAAGTGAGAATCTTGAAGATCTGACTTCTGAGAAAAAGAGTGGTTTGGGTAAGTAAGTACCTCATGTTGCCTTGTTACCTCTTGGTTAGTGGTGTTCCTTTTTGTAATTATGCTACCAAAGATTTATAGCTATAAAAGAAGATTTTTTTTCTTTAGGCACCATCCGTAATTTTTACATTTCCACATGTTAGTGCTCATGTGTGCAAATCTATGTTTCTAATTTAGGATTATTTTTCATGGAAAAAAATGCATGTATTCTTCCTATTTGACTAGTTCTTCTTCATCAGCATATATCTCATTTCTTTTGTAGGAGAGGAGAGAATGGAATAGAAACGTGTGGTGACATTACCCAACCATTAACCTAACCCTGCCTAATCCACCCCGTTCCTAGATCCTTATAACCTGTGATATTTGTATGATAAATGACTGCCATTTATTAGATTAATGGTAGTAGAGAATACCTTCAGTTTAAGAAATAATTGATCCTCAGAATGTTGTAGCATTAAGAGTTTAAATCATCAAATATTGGGAAAGACAGAAACCTTAGTTTTGAAAGGTAATGAAATTGTGAGCATGATCATCCTCGAAGTACTTCTTACAATGCAAAAAGTAAAACGTCACGTAGCCTCAAAAAGTAGTCAGAGATTGAATTACTGAAATCCAATATCCACCCAGTGATATCAAATCTCAGTGATTTTTCAAGAGCACACAGAGAAATTGATTCGTCATCTGGAAAGACAGCTCCTGAAAATTTTTTCTGGCATTAAGACTCCTGTTGACAGTGTTTTGATAGTGGAGCCTACCCTTAAGGCCTTCACTCTAAAAAGAATCATTATAGATTTAGTGTGAAAAGCCAGGCCCACCAGAGTTGAGGCCACTGGAAACATTACAAGCTTCTTTAAATGTATTGCATATGTAAGTGTTATTTAAAATGTAAAACCAAGAGAAATGAACAGCCTGCTGCCAGTAATGGATTATTATTGTATACTACTTTTTATTTACTCTCTTAGATAATACCAAAGGCCTGTTGGAATAACTAGGCTGTGCCAGCCAAGAGGCTCTGTGTTCACAAGAACTTTATTTTTCATCCCCACTTCATCTTGTCACCTGAGTGCCCTACGTAGTGACTGAGTTCTGGTCTTACGTGTGTTCTGCATCAATGGGCTGGGCCACTCTTACTCATCTTTACACCTTTTTCTATTTGCATGGAGAAAAAGGGATCCTTGAGTTCAGTACATGGCAAATATGTATTATAAATGATCAGAGTCTGCTAAAATGGAAAATGCATTTAATATTCATGGAATGTAAGATTTTGTCTGGGAACGGTGCGAGCTAAAGACACCTGTGAGTAAACTCAGTAATTCTATTGCTGGCTCAGAATGAGAAATGCCCTGGTGCTAGTAATGGTCTAATGTGGTATGCAGTGCCAGTGTTCAGAGATTAATTAGTGCTCTGCTGTCTTTGATTCATCACTTACTGAACAGTGATGTATACACACTCACATCTTATTTTCTTCCCATTCATGGTGCATACTGCGACTTTCTTTTATGGACAGTAAAAAATTAAATTATTCAGAAGTAAAATAAGCTGTAGTTGAATAATGGAAAACTGAATTTTAATACATATTCTGTTTCTTCGAGCTATCTAAAGTTTGGCCTCCATTTTTAAGTTAGTTTGCTGCACATGGGGCTTTGTACCTATGGGATCCAGTTTTAAATTGCTGCTAGAGAATCACTGAATCTTGCAGACTTCAGTGAAGAGAAAGATCTCATTTTCTTAGTGTAGTATGTGAAATACAAAATTGGAACATGACTTCTAAAAAGGACAAAAGGGAGGAAATTAAAAGAGCTGTCCTGTTTTTAGCTAATACGTGAGGCAAGCTTCACAGATTTTTATAGATCAGTAAAGCAGGGTGTGATAGAGTTACTATTTTGGTCTAGCATTCCTCGATCCTCCAGACTAGTGACTTGATGCTCACTTGGAAGTGAGTTAACTATGAGTGGTGTTCTGCACAAATCCATGGTGGTGTGCAGATTCATGATTCTGAAGCTGCAGCAAGGTAATTCTTTTATTTCAGATGTGTGTGTTACATAAGATCAGTAGTTGGAGTGGCCTTACAACATAGCAAACTGTGAAAACGTCATCATGTGCTTTCTGTCCTAGATACTGTGTAACCTGTTTAATATTTTTTGTGTCGTTTTAGACCCACCTTGCCAGACAGAACTCAGTAACATTCAGAAGCAGCAAGGAGGAAAGAAGCTCCTAGGTGAGCCATAGATCATTCTTTTGAAGGTTTTATTACTTACATAAATAACCCTAGTTAAACAGCAACACAAAATCAATATTAATCCAATGAAGATAGACCACAGTATATCTCAGCAGCAAAATTTATGAAATTTTTGAAAGCTATTAAACTTAGTTTTATTACATTACCTACCAAAAGCTCTTACATCTGTTTTATTACCCTGATAGAAGGTACATTTTTAGTGAACAGAGGGGACAGCATAAGGTACTCCTAAAGTAGTATTTCTGCTGATCCTTTAACTGTAATATTCTGTAAGTAATTGAAATCTTTGTTGTGAATCAGTTTATACTGCATCAATATTTCTGAAGTGTAAAGTCTTCATTTACCACTAGCCACTGTGTGAAAGCTGTGTAAAATAAAAAGCTTGGCCTGAAGCAGTCAAAACTGTGTTTCTCATAAGGATGGTTTCTAACAAGAACTATACACTTCAAATGTTTTCGTATGAATATTTTGTTCATTGTGGTCTCCACTTGGTCCAAGTAATAACAGTGGATTATTCAGCTGTAGGCAAGTCACTGCCTCAAAAAATAAGCCCCTCTTGTACATATAAATGCAAATTTAGTATTAATTTTTTTACAGGTTTTTTGTGGTGTGTTCTGCTGCATTTGTCTTCTGTGGTGGAGTAATTAAATATTAGTGTGTGGTGGTTTGTAAAATACATATTAAACACAAATAACTCCTTGTAGTAGATTGTTTGTTAGTCAGAAAGTCTGGCCCTTACTATTCAGAGTACTATTGTTTGTACTCCACAGATGATAGAACTTCCCATTCAGGTGCAGGTCCTACATTTGAGCCTTTTCACCAGAATACAGTGAAAATCTGGACTGAGATATTCAGGGAGTAAGAAATATGTATCACAGGATCAACAGAAAAGGAAGATCACTCACTTTATGTCTTGAAATCAGTCCAAGACTGATATATGATATTTTCCCTCCCACATTTGATCCATTCAGTCACTGTGAGTTGACTGAATTTAGTACTGCTAAAGCAGTCAGTGTAGAGTCTGAAATGATGAAACAGGAAAAGGCAGTTGCTTTCTGCAGTACTTGTGACATGGGCCAAGACACGGACTTTAATATACTTATTCAACACATCTATCTATATCCATCTGTCTTGCAGGGCAGTACATCCCCTTCTGTGATGAGGATGGGTACTACAAACCAAGTCAGTGCCACGGAAGCCTCGGGCAGTGCTGGTGTGTGGACAGATACGGCAATGAGGTGTCAGGATCCAGAACAAACGGCGCAGCGGAATGTGGTAAGCTGAGAACCTTCTGTGGTGTTTGGTTCAGAGGTGTTATTCCCTTTGATTGCCAGCCAGGGTAAATTTCTGCAGTAAGAAGTGTGGGACCCAACTACGTGGATTTTGATACAAAACCCAAAAAGTTATACTTTGTTATTGTTATTGCATTATTTTTTGGAACTCCTGTCACTGTGTCAACTATTAATAGACCCCTTACACGTGCTTGGCATAGTGTATGTAAACCCAGAAAAATTAATTTTCTGGAGCAGCGTTAGATAAGTCCCAGAATGTTTCATGAAAGTCCTTTGGGTAATCAGCATGCAAGTGAATTCGATTTGACTTTTTTTTCAGTTTATATTTGAGGGAATTGCCAAAAGTTTTTAGCACACTAAATCTTCCCTTATTTTTCCCTTCCCTACAGCATTGTGCAGCTTCTTCCAAGAATTCCCATGTCACCTTTATTTGATGTCCCAGATATAAAAGATGAAAAAAGAGTATTTTTCCTCTTTGTTTTAAAAAAAAAGTCATTTATGACTCCTTTTCACTTCTCCAACAAAAGAACATAGCCTGAAGCAGAGAGTAAATTGTACACAGTATTTGAGGTACAAGCTCAGGCCTGTTTTCCATCTGATCCAGGATCAGTGGACAGTTTGGTATAGTTCAAGATGATATGTAAGAAGTGAACAATAGTCAGGGTATATTATCAGTAGTCCTTATTGCCATCTCTAAGTTGGACTTAAATTTTTTTAATTGTTCCTAGCACTCATTATGGTTCTACAAATCCAGAAAATTTGTCTCCTTTTGTTAACATTGAGAACTTAATTCAATATTGAGGTGGATTTTTTATGACAAAAGAATCTTCATCGTATTTCTATTTTATTTTTATGTAACGCTCTGTAGTCCTGAAAGTAAATATTCTGGTGTGCCTTTTGTATGATTATGTAAAATATATCATAAATATATCGTGTATCTTGTGAGTCTTTTCTATAACTATCATACCTTTTTAGCTATCGATTTAGAGACTTCAGGTGATTTTGCCTCTGGTGATTTCCATGAATGGACAGACGATGAAGATGATGAAGATGAAATAATGAACGATGAAGATGAAATTGAAGATGACGATGAAGATGAAGGGGATGATGACGATGATGATGACGATGATCATGATGGATATATTTGATAATATTAAGAGGTCCCTATGTTGTACCTTTCTAAATTTCATGAGATGATATTTCATAAAATCCCTTTGCTCTCCAAGATCAAAAGGGTTCTAACAAATATGTATATTTTGTATGATTATTTCAAACATTGCAGCTGGAGTCATAGACTTTTTTTGTTTAAATAAGAATAATTATATCATGTGCTTTTGAGTTTTTAAATTCCGTTACGCTGAAGAAAACACATTGGAATTCTAGCCTGAAGAAAAAAATGTTATGTGCTACCGAAAATATATATATGTGCAAAACACACTAGAAAGCCAACCAGTCTCTTCAAAATTCTGCTGAAAAAATATTTGCCCTTACTTGGAACTGTGCATGTCCTCTTCAGAATGCATACTGTGACTTACCTTCAGTTCCATCAGTGTTTTAGTCCCTGCAACTGTCCATTTAATGAATCAGAAATGTATTGCAGTAGAAAAACATCAGTGCACAAGTAGCATCTCAACCAGCCTTTAATTAACCAAAGGTATGGAGAAAAATCCTAGCAAAGTCCTCCTTTGCATTTGTAGTTATGTTTTTTATTAGATAATGGCTAGATTATTGAAAGGATTTTTCAAAAGCAGTAGCATGGACAAGCACCAGTTCTGTAATTCTGAAATTTTCTTGTCCTTCCTTCTTTTGGTTTCATGTCAAGATCAAATAAGCTTTAACATTATTTACTTAATCATTGCTTCACCCTTTGTGATTTCTCTGGATTTCTCTCTAATCAGACTAGTGTAAAATATTTACATTGGGAAAAAAATTTGCTTAAAGTTTATTACCTTTATACATTACTGTATTTCAGAGTATTGTCACTTGCCCCAAGGTAGTTTTTAATAAATGTATAATGATGCTTTTTATTTTCTTATTTCAGGGAATAGTTTTACTCTTTATCTTAATTCATGTTGTTTTCTGTTACTAGTGCAGAAACTTATAGAACGTCTTGTAAAGGTGCCTTGCAAAATAGAACTAGAGAGGTTTTAGCATGCATACCAGTATAGGATGTTAGGCAATAGCTAAGCACACCCAATTACCAAATTAATACCAGTATAGGTACTGCTGCTGGAATGAAGAAAATGGATTATTTTAATTTTTTTTTTCCTATTATTATGTAATTACCATGTGGTCTAGATTATACTTATTGTGTAGAGTAGCACTTAAGATTTGACTGTAGAGAAAATTACTTTAATCACTGTATTTATGTTAGCATGTTAATTAATTGTGTAGACATTTTGGGACTCCACCATCTTCATTCATATCCTCTGTGTTTCTTTCTGCCCACAATAAAATTGACATGACCTGTATAATGTATTACTGCAGGTTGTATAATTTAAAAATGAGTCACTGATTCCATTATTAATAAAAGGAATATCAGATTCTTATTTGAATTAATTTCTACACAGAAAATACTAAATCTAATGTTTATCTTATGTAATATTGAAAAGTATAATGCATTTTCTTTTTTACTGTTTCTGTATAGTTTGCAAAATAAAAATTCTTGTAACCAACCTTTGGCCAGTATAGCCCATCATTTTGAATTTTTACATAGTCTGAAATTTATAACCAGGAAGAATCTGCATGTTTCAGATGCATTTTACCTATTAATATATTTATTTATTTGAATAAAGCCATTAATGTTTTATTTTCATTAAAAATATTTAAATAGGGCAAAACAAATAGGGAGCTTCTGATTTTCTGCAATTTCCCTGATTTTTCTATAGCTTTGTTATGTACTTTTATGACATTGTCTTCATTACATAGTAAAGAAAGAGAGAGACTTCTTTTCAAGCTTGGCCATAATTTGTGGGACATAGTTGTGTTATTTTCTTAAATAAAGATAGTTAAGGGTTTACCATTCTGATAGCGGGATTTTGTCAGAGAACAGTTTCTTATGACTGAAATTCACTGATATATAAACTGATTTTAAATAAAGAAGCTAAAGAAAAAGTGTTGTCATTATTGGCTGATACAGTAAATACTGTTGTGGGGAATTTTTTGCATGTGACTAGTGCTTATTAGATGACAAACTGAAAATGCATTTTCATTAAAACTTGTGATATTAGAAGAATTAAAGAGAATTCATAATGTGTTTTGTCTAAAGGGATTGCAGTATGAAGACCTTTCTAAAAAAAAATGTCATGCAGAGAGCCTGAAAGAAGTTTATATTCTTTCTTCCCTGAAAATTCCCCACTGAACTGAAAGAGGAGGAGTATAGATACATTTTAGTCCCTGAGTATTAAAGCTACTTAGCATAAATTCACAAGTAAGTCAAGATAGTTAAATTCACTAAAGAACAGGGACAGTGGGGAATATGGATAATTTTGGGTTATTTTTGTGGTCCAAAACTAAAACAGCAACAACAAAAAATTGAATTGTTACATATTCCTGAGGAAAAGCCAGAGAAGAGGCTGATACAGTGTAAATCTTCCCTTGAAAACATCCTTTTGTTTTGCAAAAAAACTGTCTATGGATTAATCCAGTGGTGTTGCTTGCCTTTCATGGTACCAGAGGAACTGGAAACTCCTTCACTGTGTGCTGCTTTCCTGCATTAAAGAAATGCAGGAAATGAGAAGCAGCTAGAATAAATAAAGGCAGAGGCTGATAATGTAAATGTACTGAATATCTAAACCATTCAGAAGCTCTTTCCTGCTTTCCATAAAATGCAAGAGTTTGCACAGATGTCTGTCCTCATGACTACAGTCATGCAGAAAGCAGTCGGGAGCCCTTGACTATTTTTACAGTGTTGCTGTCATTTGTTGTTTTTTCTTGATCTTACAGTTCTACACATGTATTTATAGATAGGCAAAGATTGTGATGTACATTTGGAGATGTTCAGGCAGAGTGATTAATCCTTATGCTCTTCTGAGAATGTGTGGAATTATAAATCTCAGTTTCATTGAAAAGGAAGGAATTTGAAGCTCAATGCAATAAAATATATAGTCTTTTAAAAAGATATTTTGGGTCAAGGCACAGATGTGCTTAGTTTAGAAGGAAATGAATTAGGATTATTAGTTTGCTTATATGAAAATTGGATCATTGCACAAGAATGATGAAGATGGATCATAATGATAGTAGGAAAATTTTTGCCTGTTTTGTGCACATAAACAAGAACTGGATTTCCCTTATTCTTACTTAAAAATTCTACTGCCCAGGTAGAATAATAAAAGTTTATCAGGATGTGGATTAGCTTTATGCTTTGTAGAAAATGAAAAAGTATTTTTATTTACAGATTCTTTGTTACAGCAGTGAACATATTTGTAATTACTAAAAGCTTTTGAAAACTGGATTTAAATAAAATGGTGGCAGCACAAATTTATTTGAAATATTGTAATTGTTTTACTGTTTTTTCAGCTAATTTAAGTATATTGGTTGCAAATCATTCACAATTTCATTTCGTCAAGTGCAGTGGACAAAAAAGTAGTTTGTCAGCAAGTTCCTGTGTGAAGAGAGACTGGTATTAACATAAAGAAAAATCCAATGGATTGGAAGAATCTCTAACTTAACCAGGTACCACTGGGTGAGTAATTAAAACACCAAGTTTTGAAAAACTCAGCCACATCCTGAAGGCAAATACAATGCTGGATATGCTGAATTGAGCCTCTTGTCACAATTGGATTTCTGCTAACACATTGTGTCTGTACTTGCTGTGCAGGAGGGGTGCAGTTTGCTAATTTGTTAATTCATCCAGTCAAAAGGCAGTGGAAATTACTCCGGAGTTAAGGAACCAGAGCAAGAATGGGAAGCCAAGTTGCCTAGCCTAAAAGATGAGACCTCCACTTGAATTTTTTGTTGTGTTTCGGATGCTAAATGAATCAAATCCTGACAAAGAGACTTCTGCACAGTATGTGTCTCCTTGAAGGGGAGTTTTACAAGTGAAATATGCATGCCTATTTTAAAAAGAATTTCCATGCCATAGTATTAGTAATAGTGCAAGACATTTTACATTTTTTCACCAACTTTCCACACAACTCCATAGAAAAGTTTGATCCAAACTTCAGACAGGGACGTACACAAAGCTGGTGGTCATGCCTGTAACCATTTTTACCAAGGTGGTTGAAATTTATCAGTTAAAACCAAGATGAACAGAGAGATCACCTGTTCACCCTCTCTGCCCACAACATTTGCAGCTGTTTTGTAAACTCATGGAGCATCCAGCAGTCTGCTGAATTTAAAAAAAAAAAAAAAAATATTAATACACATCCTTCCTACTCAGATCACTATTCTGCTCATCAGGCAAGTGTAGCTTAGAAAGGGCTGGCTGTACCCAGCACAAGGCACTGACGGATCTGTTCTGGAGGTCTTGTCATTGATGTCAGATACACATTTTTGGGAAGACTCTCCAATTCTTTTCCCTTTTCATAGTTTATTTACTTCACAGACTTAATATACATGTTTCTGTGAGATTGTCTGCTGGTCTTTGGTCTCTGTGAAGAAGAGATTGGATCTCTTCTACTGGAAGCATAATGCTTCTGACTGATTCCATATGCCTGAGGGGGCTGGAGAGCTTCAAGAAGATTTCTCAAGTCTGGGGTTTAAGACAGTATTGGCTATTAAAATATGTTGATTTTGTTTGAAAGCTAGCTAAGATTACTGAGCTTCTAACTTGTTTTAAAAAACACCTGGCAATAGCAATGTATAGGAAGAATCCAGTTTTGCAATCACAATGCTATGTTCCTTTTTTCCTTATTTCTTAAGAATAATGCAGTTCTTTGAAAGCACGCTGTAAGTAACATTTGATTGGTTGTTTGCATTATGCAAAACGTCTTCAGAACTTGTTCAGTTTTATTATACTTCTGTAGTAAATGTTATTAATTATATTAAATTAATATACTTCTGTAGTTTATTAATGTACATTAATTCCATTGTGCTGCATTCATTTAAGGAACTGAAACATACTTTAAACCAAAATCAGTTGTGTGAAGTTTTTATTTGGTCTTTTGGTGTAAGCAGTCATTACTGAAGTAAACAAAACTTAGAGGTGGTTTTACAGATGCTACCAGTAAAATCCAAGCCAATTCACCCAAAGTAAAAAATTACTGTAAAAATCATGCTCAGTTCGTAGACGGCATACATTTTAGTGTTGAGGAATTAAATGGTTAGAACTGGCTTAAGAATTCTTCCTGCTGTAACATCTGTGGCAGCTACCTGAACAAAACAGATGTATCTATGTTGGGAAGTCTTCACGTTTGCTTAGTATGATGAAATTTTAAAAAAAATTCAAAAATTTTGAAAGTGCAAAGCAAAGATTTGTGTCTCTGTGCTGTGTCATCATTGTGATTAATGGATGTCACCAGTTTGTAGGTTAGTGTAACTCAGAGTATGCACAAGGTGAAATGACACTGCAACAGCACAAGATGATGGTACCACTCTGTATTTCTTCATGTGCTATTGAACTTGTTTCCCTCAATTTCCCCATATGTTTGGAAACATAGACTAGTTTCCAGTGAAAGATGGAAATCAAATGTTGAGCAGGACTACTACTTTCAGCAGTGAGAACTCTAGGATCTGTCCCTAGAAATCCTGCCAGAATATAGGAAGAAGGCTCTTTTGAAGGCACAGCAGCTTCAAATGCATGATTTAGATAAGACTGATTACTCTTAATAATTTTGTAAAGAAAACCTACCCATAGTTTTAATTTATGCCTTGAAAATGTACCTGAATATAATCTTTGCTCATGGGAAGACAATTCCTAGTTCAAAACAAAACGAAACAAAACAAAACAAAACATAAAACAGCCCATGATAGTAATGTTGAAAGTAAGGCAAGTTCAAAGGAAAGGAAGGCAGGAGAAACATTAGAATGTGACAGCATTGGGATGACATCTATGTATCTGAGTAGGTGACTGATCCTGTCATTGAATTAAAAAGTGAGAGGATTCTTAGTTCATTGCTCATGTTGCTCTTTCCCCTCATAATTTCACCACATATGTTTTTATTAGGCTATGTAGCCTTCTAGCATATCTTCACATCAGAAATTACACATAAGTGCTGAGATGAGTTCATTTCCCACAGTGGCATCTGTAGGAATTGCACCATTAAGCAGCCCAGAAGCTGAGGACATTACTGACACATTGACATTTTTCAGAAGGAGTTCTATGGCAGGTGTTTGTCCAAATGTACTTTACTATATCCATTACAAATTCTTGTTTGACCCAGTACAAGGAAGTGCCCAGAGTTTTTGCTTATATAACTGGTAATTTGCTCTGATTCTGACATAAAAGTGGAATACCATTGACAGTTGTATCTCTTGTCCATTAAGATAACTTGATTTTCATGTAGTGGAAATGGTGTTACTATTTTATCTCTCTGCCTAGTTACTTTAACTTGAATCAGCAATAATAGCAGAAAAAGTATTGCCTTCTAAATAAATTTCCTATATCAGTTTTTTTGAAGATAAAAAACCATCAGTGTTGACACAAGGGATGTCTTAAGGCCGAAGAGGTAATGAGTAGATCCCCTAACACAATTCACTCCTGTGATTCATAGATCTGACTTTCACCATAAGCACTAGCTGCCTGATTAGCTGTTGTCTGGCCATACTTAGATTTCAATTATAATAAGAAAGTGAGTGAAAGAAGCTCTCTTTTTTCCCCCTGTCAAATCTGTAACACGTCTGGTACTGTTAATTAGAGGTCAGTTTGTATTAAATTGTCTCCCACTCCACTGCTTCTTGAAAACCATTACATAACAATGGGGAAAAAAAAAAAAAAAAAGGCCTGATAATCTTCAACAGCAGGAAAGAAATGGCACAAAATTTCTATTATTTGCTGCTGTATGGAAATAGGTCTTTTTCTTTCTACATGCAGACAGGAATCTTGGTGTGCAGCCCCCGTGTCCTTTGAGTGAATGGTGCTGTCATGAGCAGGGCAGGGTTTTGGGAACCTCTGCTGCCTGGCCCAGCTCATCTCTGTGCTGCCCTCCCTGATGGCTGGGCTGTGCTGTGACCTGCCCACAGGGAACTGTACACAAAAAAAAGCTGTGTCTGCTGAAGGGGAACTGCATGTGCCTGCTGAAGGGCTTTGTGCTACTGCTGCTGCTCGTGCTTGCCCAAGTGTGGTGGAAGAAAGGGAAAGATTTTTTTCTTTTGGCATAGTGAGGTTACACAGACTGGATAGTCCCACAACAGTGGCCCCTCTGGTGCCTGTATTTCATCTTCACAAAAGATACTTGCTCTGTCAGGTGTGTCAACTTTCCATTTCTTCTGGTTGTACCAGCCCAAAATAGCCAGCTGCTTTTCCCTGACATTTTATCTATCTCAAAAAGGAATTAATATTGTGCTTGTGAGCACAATACTAATTTCCTTTTGAGATAGATAAAATGTTCTCGTTTTCTGAAGCATTGTTGGTCCAGTTCTTGTTAAAAAAAAATATTCTAAACAGGAGAAGAACACAAGGCAGAAGTGTAAAAAAATAGTAAACTGCTAACACAAAATTGTGAAAAAGAGTAACATATTGAGGGCAAAAAAGCCTCACACCACACTTACTCCTCCTATCTTTAGCTAACTTACTTACTTTAGCTTTGTCACCTTTGTCTGCATCAATCTATAGCCAGCATTTAATTTAAACACTTCTGGGATTTCACCAGCTCATGGAGCAAACAGCTGTAAGTTGCCAAAGCTGCATTTTACTCATGGGAAGAATTCCAGTCACTCTCCCTTTAGACAGTGATTGCAATGGATAACTCTCAACATGTGAATTTTTTTTTGAGTGTTTAATTCATGTGTTAATATGCTGCAGTGTAATTTCTCCCATTCCCTTGAGTTCTGTAGGACCAATTTCACATGCCACAAAATATAATCATCAATTCAGTATGAGAATACCAGATCCTCTAAGATGTGATGCATTGAACCAAAGGAACTGATGTCCACTGAGCTTTGCCTTTACCCCATGGAAGACCATCACACAGCTGTGACTTAGTAAAGGTGCCTTGCAGTGCTGTCTAGCAGGCACTACCTGGCAAAAAGTAAAAGAGGGAAACAAATGTAAATGAGTAGTGGTTATGATAATAGTTACTGTTTCTCTTTGTCCCCTACAACGAGGTGTTCTTCAGGGTATGGTCTATTTGCAGTGCTAATCTGGCCCTTCCTCTCCACCTTATTGGACCAATTACTGATTTTAGACAAGCTACTGTCATTTCTTCCCTGAAAGAGACTCAGAAGGTCAACACATGGACTACACAAACACATAAACAAAAATATAACCAGCCAGTAATGGCACCTATAAGACTGCCATTTTTTCAGAAAATTAATTTATATAAATATGCTTCTAGGCATTGCTCAGGTTTATTGGTTCATTGTTCCAGGAAGTGACTTCTAATTCTTTTTCAAACTATGAAAATGTATGGTAGGTCTTGACTTTCCTTATGGAAGCTGTGGAAAAGAACTAAACTTTTTTAACACATTTCCTCCTGATCTACAAGGTGGCCTTCTAGTGGCATCTTCTTGGTAGGATCACAAAGCATTCAACATATGCTCTGAAGAATTGGCCTTGTCTACAAAAAAAACATGTATGACTTTCAATTGTGTATCTTCTTACTTAGATAAGCTAATATATTTTTCCCATTTTTAATGTGAAACTTTAAATGAAATGTGAGGTGGTGGGACTTCTTTTTCTTTGTGAAGAGCCTGATCATTGTTCTACTCTCTTAAGCTACTATCTACTAAAAATTATCACAGCTAGCAGCTGTCTGTTGCACAAATTAATTCTCCATGCATCTACATCTGTTCTACACCTTCATTTTATCCTTTTTGTCACTAAACTCCACTCTTCTAGGAATTACAGCAGTAGTCAGGAGGCTCCAGGGTTGCTCTTGGTCTTAGTGTTTCATATGCTCAATCGATCTCTTTAAGCAGAAGACTCTTCACACATGATTTGTGTAGCAGCAGATGGCCCACTTCATATTCCTTGGGAATTAGCAATTGACTCAGAAAAGTTTACACTATTTTTATTCCCCTCTTATGCTACCTCTTTGCTGTCACACTTGTTTCTTTGGAATGTCCCTTGAAAGGAGGCTTATCTAGTGGAAATTTGTCAAATTCATTATAAAAGTCCAAATAATCAAGTTGTATGTCTTGCCATTGTTGACTTTCATTGTAAATTTTTCAAAGGGAAACTTGGTGGTAAGCAAGAGCTCCTGAGGGGCTCTTTACCTGTCAAACAGGACTGGGAAACCCACATCTGGATCTTCAGGGAAAAAAAAATATATATATATTACATGACCTATTGGCTGGAATTGGTATGCTGTGTAAAAGAATTACATAGAATCCCAGAATGGGCCAGGGAGGGACCACAGTGGGTCATCTGGTCCAGCCTCCCTGCTCAAACAAGGTCATTCCAGAGCACATGGCACAGGTTGTGTCCAGATGGTTCTCCAGTGAGGGAGACTCCACTCCCTCTCTGGGCAGTCTGTTCCAGGGCTCACTCACCTGCACAGTAAAGAATTTCTTGCTCTTGTTCAGGTGGAACTTCCTGTGCATCAGTTTCTGCCCTTTGCTTCTCATCCCATTGCTTGGTTTATCCTACTTAAGGATCTCATCCAGCAGTATTTTGAAAAATGGTTGGAAAAGTAGTGAGCTTTCTTTCACCAAGGTTTTTGACATTAATAGCATTTGACTGACATAAAGGAGTCACTGATAATTTACTCTAACATGCTCATGAAGAAAAAGACCTTTATAGCAATTCAAATGTAATTTGATTTTTTCATGAGAAATTATTTAATACTGCACTCCTGTTAGAGCCTAGATTTTTATGTCAATCCTGGTTAAATGCTAATTTGAAAGTATTTGAAGTTCATTTATTTAATTATTTTTTTATTACTGGGTAAGAAGTAATTCATGCCTTTTTAACTAAGACAGTTATAAGAGATTTTTTTAATCTTTTATTTCTCACTCTTTTTTTCCATTTTTTTTTCCTAGAGGGTGAAATGTATACATACAAAACCTGTATCTCATAGTTTAATTTAATTTCAAACTGCACTTGCCACCACCTGCCAAATCCCATAATGGAAGTAGTATAATGCCATAGTGACTATGCTAGCAGTGTTGTAACTAACATGAATTTATTGTTGATGTTGCTAACACTAGGAAACAATGCAAATCTCACCTGGAAACCTTCTCATATGTTTTCCAGACCTAAAAATTTTTAAGAGCTGCCAGAATTCTTTCATCTTAGAGTCAATCCTCAGAATTTTCTCATTTTGCACTTGCCTGTTTGAGATTAAGTGCATTTCCTCAGGGTGCACAGTGTGTATTTAGGGACAAGGCCAAGTTCACCTAGGGTCAAATCCCATTTATGTCCCCAGAGGGACATTTCAGGGAAAGGAGATAGATCTTTCCCCAGAGTTTCTGAGTTGTTTTGGTTTAGCCCTTTTAGACTCCTTATTTTCTGTGGGGAATTATTTATAGGACCAAATGTGTCAATTTGTGAAAGAGAAGGGTTCATGGAAGAGAAGAATTATTAGTACTGCCTTTAAATGTGCTCTTTTATATGCATTTTTTGGAAGCTGTTTCCATTGATACAGGACTCTACCCATGAAATAATTTTTAAATTTTCTTTAGACATGTTTGTTTGGGCTTTTTTCCCTTTTTCTTTTTGTATTTACTTGTTGGTCAAAGGTGTTTTACATGGTAGTGGTGATGTTTTACACTAGTTTGCTCTTGGGATTTGTTCTTTTTTAGTAGTCCACCAGAAATTAGTGATTTGGCATGTAGATATTTAGAAAGATAGAGTCATTCCACAAAAATGTCACTGAGTGTCTTCCTGCACTTTACAGATTTAGGTATTTTAATGTGCAACCTCTGGGACACCAAAATTTATCATCTTCATTTTTGAGGGTAACATCTGAAACTTTTCAATGTAATTAAAAGATTTTAATTTTATTTGATATTACAAGGTTAGGACCAGGGATGTGATTAATTCTCTCTGTGAAAACAGTGTTTAATGAAAATTTTCTGTGGACAAAGTGTATTATTATGGTTATTGCTTCAGAATGGAATTCATTCTATGAAGAGAGGATTCCAGAAAAGCTGCGATTGTGACTATTCTTGGATGAACACTGGATGACAGAACTAATGGAATATTACATGCATGTGTTTGCCACACAGAAGATAAGTTTAAACTTCTGCTTACAAAAGGGTGATCATAATAAATCCTTCACTGCAATACACAAACAGGAAGGCCCTGTTTCTAAACAGAGAATTAAATTAAAAAAAAAAAAATTACAATAAATAAAGTTTTTATTATTTAGCATTGATATGCCAGAAGTTGATATGAATATCCTCACAAGACTTCCCTCTCCCAAAATTGGGACTTTTCTGTATAGCACATGCCATTTATTATTTTTAACACAAGAATACAAGCAAAGTCTTGGCCTTGTCAAGGATTACTACAGGCTGTAGATCACTGCTGTTCAACAAAACTTTATTCTAATTAATGATTTTTACTCGACTGATACTTTTTGTTGATCTAGCTTTTTCTTCTTTTAGTAAAAAAATGTTTCACCGTTTCTATATTCATTAAAGTTACAGCAAACTTTCCCATGTCATTGTTTTGTGTCTATGCATTCTGTCTGCTAATGGTTTTAGCAATCAGTTTCTTTCTCCTGCTGCTTGATTTATTTCACTACCAATCTGACCTTAAAGTAAATCTGGGATTAAAAGCTTCATTTAGTTTCATCATTCAGGAACAGATAGCCATAGTTTCATTGGACTACTTGCAAAGGTAGTTTGGGTTTCACCTAGAAATATTGAAGCAAATGTCACTAGGAAGCTCAGTCACAGGAGAAAGGAATCCTCTCCCCATTTCTTACACACAAGGACTCTCAAGAACAGTTTTTTAGCTAGTACAAATGAAACCACTAGAGAAATCTTTGGATGATTTTTTTCGGCTGTCTGTCTTTATTAGGTTGCTTAAATATTTATTGTATGTTAGCTATCTGGAAAGAAAGGTTATTGTGACTAAGCAGTAAAGAGAATCAGGATTTGAGTAACTCCACACTTATGACAGAAAAGGACATATTTTCTAGTGACAGCAGGGACTGGGGCTGGCAGCATGCTGCGAGAACTCTGATCAAGTGAGTAGTTACAATGTGATGTGGTAGCTTAAGGATCAAAGAAACTATTTTTTGTATTATTTCCATGGAAAAGGATAATTGATGGGATACCAGATTTTTTTTTGGCCTATTCTCTGCAAGTTTTTTGTGATTCAGAAGCAAAACAGAAGTCTTTACACAATTTGAAAATAATTCCTCATTGTCTGGTAAATAGTATTTTTGTCTGAGAAAGAACAGAAAAATGTCCTGAGTAAAAGTGAGTCTTGCCTTATTGTCTAAGTATTGTAGAATTCATTTAATAAATTCCTTGTAATCTAAGTGATGCAGGTCATGTTTCCTCTAAGGTCATGTTCCTTCACCTTAGATATTTGTTAGTGCTAATCTTGAACCTCAGTCTCCCCTAGAGTATCTTGATGAGTTAACACCGGACAGGCAAGAAAGCAAATTTCTAAATCCTTTTACCATCCTGAAAAAAAAAAAAGTCCTTCATGGGTCTAGGAAACTTTCACTTGTTTTGCAGTCAAAAAAGAAATAAATGTCAACATGCAGAAGAACATTTTATCACTGAAGACTTCACAGCCTTGCAAAGCTGAATTGCCTGTCAAATGTAAGAAAAGGAAGTCTAGCTAATCCCCTAAACATGTAATAATTAGCAAGTTCTCACATTTTTAGATCTCAATAACTGTTTAAAAAAATAGCCTAAAAAGAGCTTAAAATAAAATCACTCTTCCTCTGTTGATTTGGAAATGCCTTGTAATGAAGTTACTGGCAAATGACTCTATGTGGTGTCCAGAATATATTTACAGAGAAACAATTAATATCTATTACAGGCAGATTTATATTCATTCTTGCTATGACAAGGTGGCTGTGCTGTAAAATCAAATTAAAAATGGACATTAACATGTGGGATCCACATTGGTTAGCACATGCCACTTGTGGAGTCCATGGGCAGCATGTCCCTTCAGCTGTAGATCAGCACTGCAGTTCTTCTCAGCTGTCAACACATAACAGAGTTCAGTGGGTGTTTCATCCCCCATGCTGCAGGGAGATGAAGTTGCATTGAATAGGAAGTTTCATCCTACTCCTCTTTGGAGGCAGTAGCTGGTTTAGAAAATATTTTTTGTCCCAGATATTTCCAACTTCTGCTAGTGAAATTATTCTATGGATGACAAGGGAATAAAAGCTCTGTACTTTAAGGACTGCATCATGATGTGCAAGGACAGAAATGCAGGACAAGCGTGCCATGGCATTTTTGTTTGTCTAGTGAAAAGTTTCAGATAGATTGGTCTAATTATAGTTAAAAACCAAATGAGAGTGGGAAGTCATTTGAATTCCCTAAGCCAGATGGTATAATTCATCTCTCATTTAAAGCACTTTGATATAAAAATTTTGAAAGTGTCTAATGCTCAATTTTACCACATTTAATTGTATAGAAAAGTGGGAGAGCAATCTATTGGCTGATAGGATTTTACAGTCTGGGTGTGTGCAGAGAGAACTTCACCACAAAGTGCCAGCATCTTGCTGTTATGTCATAAGCCAGACATGATTTCCTGCTTGTGCACTTCTAGCTCTAGATGAAAACCATTAGGAAATCAAAATCTTCTTAGCCACTCTCTTTCCTAAATGTGCACATCTCTTTCTCATCTACCAGTCCTTCAGTTGCTGGGGAGCTGGATGTTTCCCCTTAGCAGGTTGACTGGCCTTTCTTCCAGTTGTTTTGTAGTGAATGAAGTTTGAAGCCCAGAGATTAAGGGGTTAAATCTATTGTCTGAGGCTTGTTTTCCCCAAATGTGTGTCATGTACAAATGTGTTTATCTGGAAAAAACACCATGGGGAAAGGATTTTGTATTCTCTATAGTTGTGAGGATTCTGAAAGGTTTACTGAGGCTGTCAGCAACGAGATTGAGAGTTGAAATGAGATTTCTGTGATCATCTATTTACACTGGTTTAACATTTGTTAACACGAAACATGTAACAGTGTTGTGGCTTAGGAATGGGATTCTGCAATTTAGTACTCCCACAGAAAAAATACATGCCCCACTTGCCCTTGCCCCTCCAGCTGGAGGAAAAAAAGGCAAAGAGCATGGGTTGAGATAAGTACAATTCACTGGAAATAGCAATGAGATAAGAAAACAAACAGTGGCAGCAAAAATATTAATAACATAATTGTACAAAAGAGATGTGATTCATATGCAAGAATGTTCACAGCAGAGCCTGTGACAATTAACAGTACCAGACATCTTCCCATGCCACGTTTTCTTGACCAGAAAGAACCTGTTCTCCTTGGAAGAGAGTTAATTTCCCTGTCCCTGGCATTGACATGAGGTGGTATCCCTGTCCTAGCCATTTTACCTCCTAGCTACTGCAAAATATTAACCCTGTCCTGGCTGGGAGCAGGGCAAGTAGGTACTAAACCTACAATAAAAAAAAGATCATTTATTGCCCTGACCTACTCTGTTTCCAGTCAGATGAAATGTATTATCTAAAAGAGATTGTTTATACAGATACACATGCACTGAAGCAAAAAATCCTGTATGTTTTATGCATTTTTTTTCAGTTATTCAGACTCAAACTTTGATACTGAATATTTACATAAACCTCAATCCTTGGCTTCTTAGGTAGTTTTCAAAGTGGATTCACTCTTCAGCTTTAAATTTTGTGCTATTTTGGTGCCTTTATAAATATGGAGGGACAATTTCACTGGAATTTTTTTTTCAAAATCATTACCTGACCTTGACATTTTTGGGCTTACCATGTAATAATTTCTCAATTTCTCAATTGGTCTCAATAAAAAGCTTTATAAACTTTTTTTCTAGTGGAAATACTCCAGACTCAGATTTACTGTGGAATTCAAGAAGATTGCTGCTTTTTGCTTAACTTTCTCCTGTGACAGATTTGCTAGGTAACTGCATTAATAACATTCAGCTGTCTCAGCCTGGCAGGTTTAGCACCTTTTTCTCCTCCTCTGAACTTCCTTAACTGCCAGTCTAGCATATTTTAGGCTTAGATACTTTTAGTCATTTTAAAGGTAAACTTATGATGATGTACTGGGAGAAATAGTTGTCAGAAGAACAGTCAGAGCTAGTGGTCATAAGAATGTATAGATCCCTTTAGCAGCAGGAGAGATGGCATCTATCTGAATGGATCTGATGGGAATAAAAATGAATTTTGTGATGTGAGTTCTGTCCTAGTATTCAAAAGCTGTTTCCCCTGAATCCAGTTTTTAAATCATTGATTTGTTACTTCCAAGTATCACTTACTGATAAGTATCAGGACTCATAGTCCTGATCCTCAAGGGCTCTGCCTTTCCTCTAACTATACCTTTTCCTGGTGTCTATGTGAGTAGTACCTGGGAGGCCTCAAGGAAAACATGGAGGAATACACAGGTATGTCAAACTAATCCCTAGTGTTTTGTGGTCTCTGCCATCACAAGTTACTGTCTTGATGACACAAATTCTGTAAAACTGGATTGTAGAGAAATGAAACACCAAAGTTACTGCCAGGCTGGCATTAACATTGTGACCAATCATTGATGCCAGCTGAGGGGTGAATAATGAAAACAGAACCTCTAGAAACAATTTTTCACCAGCTTATTGACTTAAGTACAGAAAAACATTGACAGTGTCTGCCTGTTTTGTCACTATCATATTACCTTTCTATTTATTTTCTCATCTAGACATATTAAAGGGAAGGAGAATAAACATAGACATATAAACATTATTAAAATCTATCCATAACATAAAAGAGGCATGAACCCTTCAAGCCCAGTCTGTATCTTTATCCATGGCTGGTGATTGTGTAACAAGGTGCTCTTCTCAACATGAGAAGCTCAACAGGGCTGATCTTGCTAAGCAGCCTTGATGAGCCTCCTTGTAACCATGCCATACTATCAAGGGTGGGGACAAACATGCTCCTTCTCCAACACTAATGGCAAAATCAGATAATAGTGAGACTTGGCACTCTTGTGCCACGTCAGAACAGTCCTACTTATGCTGAGCCTGTACACAGCAGAGTTTCATCTGCTGTTTCTAGCTTGGTAGTGTTTTAATATGGTAAAGGCTTCTGGCTTTATATGGGAATTCAAAAAAACAGGCTCATATGGAAGCCCAGGTACCTCTTTCAATTTTTTATTTGTTTGTTTTTTAGATGAGTATAGAACATCTATAGTGATTTTTCACATGTAGTTTTGAATGTAGCCAAGAAATAAAATCTATACTGGGCTGAATGACTGTTTCTCTAAATTTGGTAACTATGGCAGCCAGGCATTTCCTAATGTAAAAATACATATTTTTGTGTGCATTCACAAAAAAGAAGTTCTGCTTGTGTGCCTCAGGACAGTTGTTGCTTTGTTGGGCACAGGTCAGGAACTGAGGACAAACAGGATGTCCTCGTGCAGTACTTCAGGTCTGAACATAGATCTACTTCATCTATTGTTTACATTATTCTATTGTCTGACAGAGTGCCTTCAAGAAGCTTCTCAAGTGTCTGTGTGCACAGGAAGTTTTTATTTTTTTGTGTAAACATAGGTGAAATATTTATAATAGTTGCTGGACCATGGTATTCATTCCCCATCTATCTTCCTGAAATGAGATCTCAGCTGAAGGAAAAACACAAAAGAAGGGCTTATATGTGAGAGAGTGTCTGAACAAGGAACATGTCTTTCCTTTGGTTACTTTTTTTTTAATATTTGGTAGCACAAACACATAAGCTGTAAAGAATCGACAGCTGTGACAGCAGAACAGGGTGTTTGTTGAAGTTATTGATGCTGAAGATACATTCTTCTTCTTCGGAAGTTCAATAACACTTTTTAAATAGGATCAGTGTGAAAAATCCTTCACTGCAGAAAATGATTTATCTGTGTGAAGGCTGAATTGAAGCAGGTTAGAGTTTACATTTAACCCAGAATGAAAAACACTTATTATATATTTGGGCCCATGCAAGTGGATGTGTGCTCAAAAGTGAGAGTTAATAGGAATTTCTGGAAAGCACTCCCTTTTTTTGGCATATCAAAGGCTTGATTTGTGGTCAGCAGCTGACATCTGTTTCTCTTTCCTGGTATATCATAAGTAGCTTTTCCTGCTTTCATCTAAAGATTAGAAGATAATGCTGTAGGGTCAAAGCTTATTCTAACTTAAACCACTGAAGTTAATGAGCAAAACTCTCCTCTGTCACGTTAGCACACCTGCTGCCCTGGAGAGTGTTTCAGTGATGGAACTTACAAAACCACAGGATGTATTACTGTTTTGTTGGGATTTTTTCCTCTCAGCAGCATGGATACATCTATAGAAAAATCACTGAAAATGACCCATGAGGTTATTCAGGGTGTAAATTCAGCAGATGGTTTTTTTCACTGAAGTTGCCATAACACTTTTGAACTAACTTTCAGACAACTCAGCTTCTCATCATATCCTTTTTTAAATAATGTAGCAGGCATAAAAAGAGTCCAAAGCAGTAACATATTAACATGGAAACAGACAGAGACACAGAGAAAGACATAAAAGATTCAAAATATTTTCTTTTCCTTGAACCCTGAGAGAATAAATATACATTTAAAAAAGATTCACAGTTTGAAAAGAATTGCAGTAATATCTACATGAATTAATATTAAATTGTTCACAGAAGTTTAAGAAAAAGGACTTCTTAACTAATACAACTAATAATGTTTTTTCAAAAGTTTCGAACCAACATTTTCTGAAATGGTATGAACATTTTAATAAAGTATTCTTAAATTCTGATGAAACTAGAAATTAGTTGGTAGGGACAACTGAATTATATTTGGTAGAGATGCTCAAACAGCTGAGCATCTCTTATTTTACCTTTCATTAATTCTTTGCTACTGGGGACCCATATAAAATATTTAGGGGCTAGGGTTTTTTTTCCTTTTATTTGTTTGGTTTTTTTCCAAAAGAACTGAAATTCTGCGAATGAAACGAAGACTGGCAGAGTCATAAACAGTGAAGAAGACAGGCAACAGTTCCCTTGTTAATTAGACCCAAACTCCCCAAAATAATTTTTATATAGGCAAAGGTTCAGGCTTGTATCTGGGAAGCAAATAAGCCTGTCATCTAGAGTGTGAGCTCTTCTGTGTTATGCATAAGTTTTTTCTGAAAAGGACTTGTGAAGACACTAATTAGTGTATCACAGTTGCAAAATAATATTTTGGCCAACCATACATATGTTATAATATTTAATGTTTTTCCTATAAAGTGTGATCCATAAATTCCAGTATTGGTGCTCTTAAAGTTATAGGTTGACAAGTGGCTCTTGGGTTGGATTTCTTGGAGATGTTGTTGTTGTTGTTGTTCCTAATTGAAAATGAAGAGAAGTAGAAGAAAAAGGAAGGAGAAGAGGCCTCCAAGAAACATCCTGCATGTATGGGAATCCCCAGAAGCAGAGTTCTATGACCCCAGTGTTCACCAGAGCATCACATACAGGGAGCACCAGGTACCACAGAAACTGTCAGATATGTTTGTCTGTACCTCAGAGATGTTCAGGTGCTCTGTCCTGACAGCTCTGAGGGGCTATGATGGGACTGTGCCTTTTTTGGGTAGAAATCATTCCTATGCTTTCTTGGAGATTGTATTGTCACTTCTACTTAAACCAATTCAATAGGGAACACTTTAACTCTTGCTATTTGATTTACTAGAGAAAAGTGTGTGAAGCAGAGCGATGCAGAGTCCCCAGGCAGGTGCAAAGGAGAGCTACTTTTTTTTTGCAAAAACCAGGCTTTTTAGAAGAGCTAGGCCTCTATCAGTTACACAGTTTTAAATCATAACAGACATGATTCAAACAACGACCATACACCACAATGTGAACACANTGGAGATTGTATTGTCACTTCTACTTAAACCAATTCAATAGGGAACACTTTAACTCTTGCTATTTGATTTACTAGAGAAAAGTGTGTGAAGCAGAGCGATGCAGAGTCCCCAGGCAGGTGCAAAGGAGAGCTACTTTTTTTTGCAAAAACCAGGCTTTTTAGAAGAGCTAGGCCTCTATCAGTTACACAGTTTTAAATCATAACAGACATGATTCAAACAACGACCATACACCACAATGTGAACACAATGGTGACATAACTTGTTTCTCTACCTCTAATTCAGCTGTGTCACTTTCCCATAGTGCTTTTCTACTTAGCCAGAGCAACAGGCCTGAGCCATGATTTTACAAGGCCTTCCTTTTGTAAGGTTTTAACTATATGCAACAAAAAGGTAGTCTGAAATGAATTCTGGATGCATAAATTAATCTAGTTTATGCTCTGTTGGTATAGATTATTGTTTCATGTCAGTAGGCATTTTTTACTGCATCTGAATAATAGAAGGCGGGGTTGTGACCCCGCCAGAAAAATGAGGTGTCTTCACTTACCTGCTCTTAGGTAAAAAAGCATTCATATAAAAGAGAGAAGACAAGAAAGGAGGGAGGAAAATTAAATTTGTATGCTTACAATCCTGCTTTATTACTCTTTTTGAAAGCTCTGTTCAATATGTGGCTTCTCTAAAATATTTTTATTCACCTTATGGCTTTTAAAATAATGTACCAAATACATTGGTTCTGGAAGGGGCTGAGTACTAACAACGTTACCTTTGACTCTGCTAATACAAGTGAAGAAACTAAGTCAACACAACCTAAATCCAGAGAAATGAAGCAAACTAAAACCTGCAGAGCACAGAATAATGAATGTGTGGGAAAGGCAGTTAGCTCTGGAAAGCTGAAATGGATTCAGAAGACAACCAGACTATTTTCCTTAGAAGCAGAGCACTGAAACAGTCTGATAACACACAAATGAGTGAATGTCTACATAAACAGAAATGGGCAATCATTTTACCCAGATGTTTTCACACCCCCCCCCAAAAAAAAATTATTTTCAATCTGCAATGTAGTACATGCTTTGAGTGTAAGAATTGATGGGGAGAGAAGGAAAAGAATAATTTGTTAACATCTGAAATTTGTGCTGCAGTTTATAATGAGTCTGCTGTCATATTTTACATGCAGAATCAATGGTCCCTGCAGACTCAAGTTGCTGCACTTCCCTAGCAAAGTCAGCCTACCTTTCTTCAACTAGATGAGGCATGTAATTGGTGATGGGATGTATCACCAGCCATGGAACTTCTTGTTTGCAAATAGACCCTGAATTTTATTTATATTGCTGGCTCAATGCGGGATGGTGTCTGAATGTCACATCAAGGAGTTTGCCATGTTAGTTTCATATTTTTAACCTCGTGAGTGTTCACATCTCTAGGAATATTTCATACTGAAAAGGAGGCAATAAAAAGCTGTGCTTTCAGTGCCTGAAATCTGAACAATCTAGGGATTTCCTCATTTAAAGTAAATCCAGCTGTATGATAAATTCAGCTCCTTTTACAAGGGTTTGTTCATATCACTATGCAACCCCTTGGGATTTATAACTTTCAGGTATTTACAATATATACCCTTGAGAGCATTGCCAAGTGCAAACCTGCTGACCTGGGTGCCAGTTTCTTTCCAGTTTTGTCCTTCTCAGCCTTACTTAATGATCATGTGGCTTACAATTCTCTTCCACTTACTCAGTATTTGTCTTGTATCTACAGGTCTAGAAATGCAGCACAGTGCTCCTGCTACTCTTAGAGCTGACACGACTTTCTTTATTTTGGCTAATCTGAGTGGGTCTTTTGCATCTTCAGATTAAAATTAAAACAAATGTCAGTTATTTTTCAGAATTTGCATTTAGCATCTATGTCTCTATGATGGAATAAGTTTTCCTGTAAATGAATCTATCAGGTTTTCTTTATGTGAAGTCCTTTCATTACCAAGTTGTCTTGGTAATGTCAGTGTGTTTACTATGGAAAGAGAGTACTTCAAGATGCTGAAAGAGAAAAGGAAGGAGAAAGCATACTCTGTAACTACTTTCTGTAGGGTAGCTTGGATGAGTTTTCTTTTATGATTAATTTTCTTAATATTTCATTTTTATAACTCAAATAAGATGGCAAAGATAGTGGTGTATCCATAATTGTCATCCAGGAATTTTTTTTTTCTGATTAGTAGCTAATGTACTGGTGACTCAGGCAAGATGAAAAACAGCCTAAAGGGCTATAGAATTTCCCTGACCCTAGACTACTTTGTTTCCTTGAGGCTGCTTAAAGTTTTTTGGGGTAGCCTTTGGAATTTGCCTTTCTATTGAATTTCCACCAACCCTCAATGCTACCCTGTCCAACCATTTTATAAAGTATTGGAAAGTAGCCTGAATGCTGAAGGAGAATTGAGTCAGAGAAAATAGGATATATAAGGTCATAAAAAGTTCATAATAAAATGAAAGCAAACCATGTCTATTCATCCTCAGCTTAAGGTTATCCCAGTTTCCCTGGGAAAATATATCATGTCAAAATTTCTGTGAAACCTGGGAAATGTTCCCTGTGGTGTTTCTGACACCACATTTCTGGCAAAGCAGTATAAGCTGCAGCAAATACAGCAAATACTCTGTCACATGGTATCTGTTTTCTGGTATCTCACTATCCATGTGTATTTCCTCCAACTTTCCTCCAGGCTATTAAAAATACAGTTTCCTTTTCTTCCCCAAAATGGTGGAAGTGACAGTGATGTCCATTTTACATCATATTTTCCATCTGAATGTTTCTTTACTGCAAAGAATGTGCCTTTTCTTTTAAACAAGGAAGTCCAGTTTATTTGTTAAACACTGTTCTTCCTTGGTTAAGGAATACAGTTTTAGTAAAACAAATACTGTTCTAAGAAATATTTACTAAAACATCCTGAAGAATGCACCATTTTTATTTTTGAAATACCCAATTTTAAAGAGAGACTGGCCTAACCTGTAGAAGATTCTTTTATTTTCTTGGCACCATAGTAATACGTCCTGAAAGAATTTAATTTTTAAAAATAACAGAAAAAAACCTAAAACCAAAACAAAACAAAAACAAACAAACAAAAAACCCACAACAACAATTAAAAAACCAAAACAAAACAAATAAAAAACCTCAGAAACAAAACCAAAAAAAAAACACACACAAAGAAAACTTAACCAAACCCAAACTCAAGTGTATTTTTGTGTGCAATTTTAAGATGAAATTCTTGTCTTATTGAACACAAAAGGTATTTTGTCTTGTTACATAGAGAAAAGACTCAGGATCTTGAAAACCTAATATGTCCTTAGGGGTCTCATAATGTATCCCAGCAATTTATTGTGACTGAATCCATGTTAGGAGGATGTCCTGCATAAGCACAGTAACATATTTTGAAGATACATTTTTGACTCGGTCAAGTTGTGAACTCTGTAGTGCCTGAGGAGTTAGAAATAATCTTTCTTGCTGTTATCTGTTTTTCCAGTGTGTGATCCATGTCTCTGTGTGCTTTATCTTTTCAGATAGTTGTAGAAATCTCCCTTCTCACTGTGTATGACAATATTTTTCTCTATTCTAGTCTTGCTGCTTTTCAGTGTTTAAACCTGGTAAACAAGAGAGCTGACTTTTTACCCTGTTGGGTGGTTGACCTTTCTGGCAAAGAAATGGAGGGTTTATAACAGATTTTTTGTATATACTTTTGAACTGTGTAAGATAGCTCAAAATAATGTGTGATAGATACAGTGTACTGTAAAGGGTAAGGTTATGTTTCAGTGTATACCAGCAATGTTGATTGCTGGTACATATCAATGTATGTTGATAATCACATTATCCTCTGTAAATTTGTACTTCTGCTGTCATTTTGCCATTTGAACCTTTATTCATTTCCCTATGGTGTTTTGCATTTGTTTTATAAATGGCATGTGCACAAAGCTATGCCATGGTCCAGAAGAAAGGGAAAAAATATCTAATATTAAGCCCTAAAGGCATCTGTTCAGTAACCTGTATCTGAGAGTAAAGCAACCATGCTGCCATCTGTTATATTTTCTGTTTGATGGCTATTGCCCTCATTGTAGGTTATTACAGGTCTCAAAGGGCTATGCTCACTTTGCCTTTGAGCCATTTTCTAAAGAATAAAAAATATTTTGCGTTTTCTCCTGTCACTGCACAAGCTGTATTGAAAAGATTGCTTCAATTACAAAATCACTTATGTTGTTTTTAAGGAGAATTGATTTTGTTTTCATGTAGTATAGATGAAAGTCAACTCTCTAAGAGGCTTTTAAAATGTGATGTTGTTGCCTTGCATGACTTTGCATAATGGTATGACATTATTTACTATTTATTTCAGCTATTTAGTCAAAAAAAACCTCTCTGAGCAACTCTTTGTCACCTGTACACAGCAAAAGGAAGGCATTATTTAGAGCTGAATGTTAAAAAAAAAACCCCAAAAAACATGTATAGCAGTTGTTTGTTTTTTTCAGTCTCGTTCCAGCCACGAGTCTGTCATGATCTTTGTCAGAGTAAGTCAGATGTTTTATGAAGAAAAAAGCAACTCTCTTCTCTCTTCTCTCACTATTTTCATGGCTCTGCTGAGTGTGAAAGGTGCAATAGACTGCTGTGATCCTTTTCAGATAGTAATTTCATTTCTTTGCCAAGGCTAACAAACAAGTAGGTAGAAGCCCACACACTTCACCTGCCGGTGCTTGCATTTAATCTGTAGCTTTACTCTGAAGCAGAATTTCCCTCACTTTTCTGAGTGAAAAAAAAATTCACCATGAGACTGTAAAGATGAAACTTATTTTTGATGTAAGAAATAGTCCAGAATTTCAGAGGCCCTTTGTGACCCTTCGTTCATGAAATGACAAAGGAATAATAAAAATCTGCTCCTTATTTATTAAGATAACAAAATGACAACCTCTCCAACGTGAATGGTTTGTTAAAACTAGCTAATCTTATGGGGGGCAAAATATTCCTAGATTAAATAATAACATTTAGAGAACCTGGGGTAGGGGTATTTATAGTCTTTTTTTTTTTTAAGAATTCTCTCCCAGAATTATAATCTGAATGCTTTGGAAGGTGCCGTTGTAAATTCAGGGTTTACAACTCCAAACTTCAACTTGGTGCTTACAACTCAGTGCTGTGGGGAGTAGGAGGGGTGAGGGACAGCAGACAGATGAATCCAGACAGATGAATCCAGACCTTTCATCTAGACACAAAGGCAATGTCCTGGGCCAGCCCCTCAGTTGTTCAACACTAAGTGAATTCCTACAGCAGTGGCCCTAATTGGAAGCAAAATATTGTGACAGCCTTCAAAGCATCATTTAACATATTTTTAGATACTAGAGCATGTAGAGACAGGACAAGAGGGAATGGCTTAAAACTGAAAGACAGTGGGTTTAGAGTGGATATTAGGAAGAAATATCCAGGTTACCAGCCCCTGGAAGTTGTCAAGGCCATGCTGGGACTGCAGCCTGGTCTGGTGGAAGGTGTCCCTGCCCACAGTGGGGGGGTGGAACCAGATGGTCTTTAAGGTCCCTTCCAACCCAGGCCATTCTATGATTCTAATGTCATTTAACAATTGTAGACAGTAAACAAAGATGACAGTCAGCATCCCATAATGCATTTAATGTTTGTCCAGCTAGATATAGGAATTAAAATAGCAAATACATGTTGAGTTGCAGTTTACCAACAAGTAATATAGGCCATCTCCCTGCATATTTTACCTTGTGATCTCCTACCTGAAGAAATGAATTGTAAATATGTTAAAATAATTCCTGTTTGTTTTTTATGTTTGTGTGAAAGGGATTGCCCCATTACTGGCATTTCTTTAACCAAGATGTGCAGTGTCTGTGAGGTGAGCAATAAATGAGGTTAACCAATATCCTTCTAGATGGAACTCTTATCTCTCTGTTTCATCTGTTGTAAATGCTTTCCTGTAATTTAAAATGGTATTGCAGGTCTCAGCTCAGAGGTTTTTGTATCCTGAAGAGCAAAGGAGAAGACAAGCTTGTTTGCAGGGGGAAAAGAAAGCAGATGACCTTTCAGCAGGTCTTGGAAAAGGGAAATAGAGGTGAAAGCACCTGTTCAAGGTGGACCAGGCACCTATGTGTTACGTGTTTAGTCCCTGTGAATTTGCTAGAGGATAAGTATGAAGTGTTGGGCATTTAATTAAATGTAGCTTTGAGTTAGAGTGAACTTAGAGGCTGATCTCTTCTTGGCCAAAATGTGACAAACCTGGGCTAATTCTGAGGAAAAAAAAATAAGAGATGGTAAATCACTTGAACATCTGAAGTATGGACTCAGTTTCTGAGATATTTCCCTGTGTTTTCCCACATGTACAAAAATGGTACATTTGAATTCCAAATACACCTCAGCAAATGGTTTAAGTGAATCTTCGTGTATCAAACTTTTCTTCATGCTATTTGTAAATTTTTACGTTTTGGTGTGAAGTTGAAAGGCAGCAAACAAACATAACTATTTCTCCTTGCAATATGCAAATTTTGAACTTTAGCCTCTTTCAGCTGCAGGAGTGGTTTTTAGGGTGACCATTTCTCCTTCAGACACACAGGGTGAGGTCAGTGACTGTTCATTAACCAGCAGCCTGTTCCATATGTGATTATCTTTTTATCCTCCATGGCAATAGTTTCTCAATATGGAGTTGATGAATATCAAAAGAACCTGAAATGTTAATGAGGGCAATTATTCTTTTCATTACTTCATTAGTGCTGATAGGTGACTTAGCTGAAGTTTGTCTAAGGCTTAAGAAATGTATTGTTACATAAAACAGGCCACTTTTTCTAGATGTAGTGAAACATCTGGTTTAGAAGTGATAGTAAGCACCTTGTAAATAACCCTGTCCATCTCCTCAAAGGGGGCACTTTGCAGAAAGCTGCTGTTAGGAATGGAGGCAGAAGACACCTGGAGAAGCACATGGTGTTGCTCAGAGTAGTTTTATTTATATTCCATAAGCAAAGGTAAGGGGATAAAAAAATCCCTTGCCTCAATCACTTTATCAATGCATAAGATTACAAAATGGAATTGAAAGTTGGAGGTTATGGTAGGTAGAAGAGAAACAGCTGCTTTTAGACAGTGTTACATATTTGCTTTGGGGTTTTTTTTGCATTATCCAAGTGCCTTGTTGTCTTGTTCCATCTTGTTATTAAGTGAGGGATCCGACTCATGGGGCAGTCTTTGAAAAGATGAACAGAAATGCAGTGGGGACTAAATTTCTATTCTTACAAGGGCTTTTGCAGTCTTTTTGTCTATTAGTCACTGAGGTTATGGCTTAAAAAGAAAAAATAAAGATGTCCAAAAAAAAAAAAAAGGGAAAGAGGAAGGGAAAAGGAGAATTTAACCATTCAATTTTAAAACTGGTCTGTTGGTTTAGAGAGACTACTATTTAAATATTTAAAGCCTGCTAGTCTCTGGTACTGTACTGCTACACAGCTGAGCTCCTATTCTGTGAAGTATCTTTTTTCCTTCTCTTTTTTTGATGTGGCAGGAACAGAGACCATGTCCCTAAAATATGTGGAAAAAAATTTCAAATTCTCCCTTTAGAATTATTGCCTACATTTGTTTATGGATGTTGTCTCCTGGAAACTGGTTCATGCTATGTAACTCTGTGCACAGTGTGTCCTATTGTTATATGTAAAAAATACAAGGTTTTAAACTTACGAGCTTCAAAAGGTGAAATTTCAGCTGTCAAGATACAGAGTCCTTTATTATTACATTTAAAAGACAGAAGAAGAAACAAAGCTTTTCTAAAAAAAATTTTGATTTTGACTTTTAAGAAACTACACTGGAAGGCCTGTTTTTCTCCACTGCAGATACCTTTTCCCTTCTATTATGAAAAGTATATTTAAAAGGAGTCTTGAAATTTATTAAGGATAGCTCTAATCTTTTATGTGGTGTCTTTGAATTCCATGTTTGCTAATCAATTCATTGTCATTACCCATCTATTTATCCATAAACTCATCTTTTGGCACATTCAATCCTCTTTAACCTTTTACTGTAACATTTTCTGCTACACTTATGCTGCTTGGGAATCACTTCATCCCATTTTCTTCTCTTTTTCTTCTTCCTGTGCTTTCTGAACTGTGGGAACATGTCCAAGGAGGAAGCTGTATGTCTGAGGAAATGACAAAGGCAATTGTAAGGAGTGGGAAAAGAGACCCTGAAGAGTCTTTATAATTGTACTAGGGTAGAGAGGGGAAGAGCTAGGTGCTTGTGCCTTCTGCTCCTCCTCCAAGTTTTTAAAAGAAGCCTTTTCACTGCTCCTTCTGTGTTACTGAAGAGGAGTAAACTTTCCTCTGACAAGGGAGTCCTTATGAACACTTGAAATGGTCTGTGCCAAGTTGTTTTCTTAACAGCTCAGCAAGAATGAATGTGGGGTGCTCATAGATACCTGGATGTATGACAGTGCATGGACTCAGCCAGCACTGCTGTGTAGAGTGCCTGGAGTACCAGCTGCCAGGACTGTGACACCAGTGGAGTTACTGCCACATTTATTAGCCAAACCATCTGTCACTGTAAGATAAACCCGCGGATTTTTTCCCTGAGACAACAGACAGCTTCCAAAAATCAACAAGGCCTGATTACTCGCTGTGACAAAGCCAACATAAATGCTCTTGGGGACAGCATTTATTTGATATGTTTAAGTATTACATACAGGGTTCAAAACACAGGAAAAAAAAATCATTGGTCCTGCCCTCAGAAATGTTTGCTGAGTTAAAAGCTTTTCAAGCTGCTGCAGGTAGCAAAATAAAATCTTTCTCAAAGGAAGCTATTTTCTACCCCAACCTTGCCAAAAATTTCAGATCAAGCAGGTTGAAATCTCAGGAACTGAATATCCTGAATGACAGTATCTGATACACCTGTTGATGTGACTAATGCTGGATAACATATGTCTTTATTGAAGAAAGATTACTTTTCAGTAAAGCTGTTTGAGGGCTCTCAGCAAGCTCATACCCATTTCAGGTATTTTAGAAGGAAATCAAAGATATCCATTAACAGTAGGTAGAGCATTTGCTGATCTGGCCAAATAGTGACAAGTCAGTGACAGTAATGAATGTCATGTTCCTTCAATAATGTTACATAATTCCTTATCAGTTTCCTAAAAGAAGAGTTTTCTTATGTAGGAAAAGTAGTTACTAGTTTAGACAACCAGCAACATTTGGCCTTGAACATAATCTTTTCTTGGTACAAGACATTGCCAGAATTATCTCTTCTCTGTTCATATCCTGAATATACTTTTTTTTTTTTTTTCTGCACAGTAACTGTTTGCCAGACAACTGAATTAAATAATTTCTAAATCTCTATGTCTACAGTCAGGTGCTGACATAGACTTCTGTGTAGCTATTCATTTATATACATCTTTCTTGCTCCTAGCTCTGTCAGTACTTGTTTACTCTGCTTTTCATCTCTGGCCTTTCCAACCTGACAAAGGAAGGAGGCATCCTCTCTGCATTTGCTCCCCTCTCCTGTTGGGGTGCTACATTCCCATCTTACAGTAGAAGGCTTGTCAGATATAAACAGGCACTGTATTTATATTTATATACACACACACTCATATATATACAATTCCTGGGATTCAATTCTTCCCATAAAACTCTCTAGCAATCCACCTGTTGAGTGAGGTAATGTTCTCAGGTCAGAAAACACAGCCTCACACTCAGCCTGTTCTCCCACCCTTGGAGCATGGCTCTGCAATTGATGGTGCCCTTGTTCTTGTTAATCTTACCCATATATAGGACAGAGAATAGAGAGAGAGAAAGAACAAGTTCATGAAATTAAATCTTTGATTAATATAGTGTGAGACAGTGAGACATTGCCAGAACCAGAGACATAACCAAGGGATAATGCAAAAATTTCCACTGAATCATATATAAATGTAAAAATTAAGAAAAATATGAAGATTTCACATCAGTGAGTGTCTTCTTTTCAAAGTTAGGTAAAAGATTTTTGCCATTCTGATTTAAGAGCTAGGAATTACTGGAGGTATTCTTTCAAAGCAATCTATAAAATGTCACGTTGTTTGGACTACCCTTTTTCTTGCTTCCCTTGAGCTAAATTGGGGTTCCATTCAGAACTTTCCTTTGAGTGTCTTAACAGATATAAGAAAAGTTGAATTTATATTTTAAAAAGTGACCTTTAGATTTTAAGCAAGACATGTCATCATGTGTGTCTGTGTACATTCTTTTTCTCTGCTTTATGTCCTGAGCACTTCTATGCCTTTAAATATTCATACTTCTATTATAGGGCAGTCCAGCCCAAGGACATTATATTTTATAATATAAATATTATAATTATTTATTATGTTTCAGGTGCAGACCTCATTCATGTGAAAAATTTTCAATTTTAAATTATTCTCTCCAGCATGGCTTTGTCACCATGTGAGTGCTCCAGAGCTCTGAAATAACAGATTCATCAGCTAAAATTACGTTGGCTTCTACTCAGGTTTCTGTGCTTTCTCCTGCATGATAAAGAACTTTACAAATAAATAACAGGAAAACCCTGTTGCTCAGAGGAGAGATTTAACAGAACTTTGTAGCTAATGGAGGGCAAAAGATTCCTTTTGTTCCAAAACTTCTGAGTTTTGGGGACAAAACTCAGCAAGCAGTAGCAAGAAGACCTTGAATTTGGGACATTCCATTGAAATGATGAAAGAAATAATTAGTTTATTATTGAGGATTCACCTTTCTCCACTCAGATGGTATTTTGAAATAGATACTGGTGTGGGGTTTTTTTCCCCACAGAAGCAGATTTACATACAACTGTTTTTTCAAGAACTGAGCATGATTTTATGTGTCCAAAATGACAGATGGTAGAGACACCATGATATAGTACATGCATATATGTGTTTGAACAAATACCTCATGAAAACAAGAACAGTGCTACTGCTAAGACTGTGCTATTATTTCCTCTACTTTACTACTGAGGCTTTTCTAAGTACTTCCTCATCTTCCTTCTCCATATGTTTCCCTTTTGCAACATTTAAGTAACACATGCCTTCAGAACAGTGATGGAGAAAATCTCTCTCAAAGGGGAAATGATGCTCAGATACAAATAGTTTGAAATGTGGAGATTGTTTGGTAGCTAGAAAAGTGCTTGCTATGTCTCTTTACAGCTTCTCTGTGCAATACCTGCACAAAGTGTATAATAAAAAGGTCTTTTTTCATGAGCAGGGATTTAATACTAATAAAAAAAAAAGTGGTTATCTCTAGTGATATTCTTGTGTAGAATATATTTTAAAATAATGCATCCCTGCACACATTTTATGAATAAATGCATTCTAAATATTGCAGTGACAATTCTTGCAGTAATTAGAACAGAAAGGTGTTCATGATGCTTTCTTGGTTTTTTTTACAAATCCTTCTGTTCTTGTTATTTGTTCAGTGACCATATTCTGAGGAAGTACATTCAGAAAGTATTTGTTTCCTCAGTAATAACTCTCAAACTTAAGAAGCACTATGCCACTAAAGGTTTTTCAGAAGACTCTTACTAGGAGGAATGAAAAAATAATTGTTTTGGCAACTGCATCTTTGTTGTAAGATGCTGAAAACTACTCCAAATCCCACTGAAATAGCTGGAAAGATTTTCATTGACTTCAGTGAATTTAGGATTGAGCCAATTAAAAGCTGATAGCCTCAAACTCTCTCCCCACTAGTAATAATACTTAATACCTATTACACTGGTAATTACCTCCGTTTCTCTGTTCTCCTTGCATTTCTCTAGATGTTGTGACAAGCCCATACTGTGTTTCTTTCCTCTGGCCCTGAGCTAGATTTCTACATGATATGTGCTTTGACTGTGTGATACTATAGGTGATGCAAGAAAACAACCAATCTCTTATTTTTGTGAATGCCTTGAGGTTAATTCTCATTAATTAAAATTAATTTGCTGATCTTTTTCTCAGTCCCATTATTGTAGCTACAAAACCCACTAAAAATTTTATGTATAAAAGTATTAATATAAGCTGCTTTATCCTGTTGTATTACTAGATTTCTTTTACTTTCACTTTTATTTTCTCTGCTCCATGAGGAAGAGATTACCTTGTAACAGGACTTCATTGTTCAGAAAGCAGAGATAAATTTTCAGCAATCATAATATAAGCAGGAAAACATCAAGAATTCTTTTTCATGGTAATAATATATTCCATTGTGTATGTTCACAGCCACTTTGTTTATTATATGCTTAGTCACAAATAAGTTGGCTGAGCCAGTTTTTAAAATAATTAATATATTAAAAATATTTTGATTGTCCACTTTTCTTCTAAGACACACTATCCATTCTTAGTGGTAGCATTAAGAGCTGACTGACAGATACAAAATTCTGGTCTGCTTTTTAGTTTGCATTTAGTCCTGCCTCAAAAAATAATTAAATGCTTAGTATGAAAAAAAAAAAAAAATGAGACAAAGGAATATTTTTTTTCAAACTATTTGAAAGCACAATAAATGGCAAATCCAAGCACAGCTTGAAATGGGAAGTAAAAGTTCTAATTTATTTTTCCTCAAAGGATTTTTTTACTAAGTCAAGTAGGTAATCCAAAAAAATTCAGATTCAGAAACCTTCTCACTGTTTCCTAAATCACATTTTTAAAGATAGAGGGGGAGTTTTCATACATTTTTTCCCTCTGTTGTACTGGAGCAAGGGGTACTCCACTTTAAGGGGCTCCACCAGGCTTTTGATGGACCACAACGTGTGCAAGCCGTGGGTCTGAAGATCTTTCATTATGTGAAAGCACAAAATTATTGGTATTATTGGTACCAACACTACTGGCATTACTGGTGTGGGTGCTACAGGTACTAATCAGTGGATAGAAAAGTTCCTTCAGCCTGAGTTATTCCATACGTTCAGAGCTTTCTTTTTGCTTGGAGTATAGGGTGGAAAATCAAGTTTAATCCAACTGTTATCCTATGCTCCGTTCCTTAACAAAATCTCCACTCATTTTCTGTAGTCCCCCACACCTTTCCATCACTTTTCTCTCTTTTTTTCACTCTCAGTGGTCAGTAAGTAGCAGAGGGCCTTCCTCCCTTCCTCTTTTTCAGGTTACATTGTGGTAGCTGACCAGTGAGTAGCTCAATATGGACATTTTTCATGTCCAAAAGTTAAAATTTCAGAATGTGGGTACATTTGCTGCTCAAGGAAATGCCACTGGATCAGCAATGATCATGCTTGTCCTAAGGAGGGGAGCAGGAAGAGAGGAAGATGTAAACATTTTGAACATTAATTCAGAAAATAAACTAATTTGAGACTTTGCCTAGTTCTATTAAACCCTCAGTTTAACTAGAAACGAAGGAAAATGCTAACATTTGCACTTATTGTTTCAACTCTATGCAGATTCATTAGCCTTCATTCAAACATTTACTTATGAATGATTCAAACTCTAAAACGTGCACTCTGCTTACCAGCCAATTAAGTATAAAGATTTTGTTTGAGCACTTTTGAAGTGCTGGCATAGGTGACATTTCCTTCTCTATTGGCATGTATACCCAATCCAGAAGAGGCTTGGAATTATAGAGCCACTGAAACACACACTGCAGTAAGCAGGACACTTCAAAGGGAAGGCATGTGAAAGGTTTTTGAAGAACAATTTTCAGAATGGTTTAAAAGAAAAGGTCACTTTGAAAAACCAGGAAAAAAAAAAAGTCATCTTGTCTTAAATAATCATTCAATAGAATGGTTTTATTTTATTTTTTTTTTTTTTAGGAGGTCACTGGCTTGGCAAATTCAAAGTGTAACAAAATCTTGGATGATCACACAGTATTGTAAAGAGATCTTAGAGGGGATTGCACAGTAAAACTGTGCCTGAAATGTACTTCAGACACAGGGAAACCAGCAGTTTCCATAACTTGATTTCCTGGAGTGTAAGAGGGAAGAAGTCACTGCAGTACACGAAGGGAAAGATGAAAGGTTTGTTATTTTCAGATTTTCTATTCTTTTGATGTTCTGGCAGTAACCTGACAAGTCGAGGCCCTGAATATTGCCAAAATGACCAATTTCCAGGTTCTTGTTCTTGTCATAGATAGGACACAGACTTTAGCAATAATTTTAAATCCTCATGGCATCAAAATGTTTCAAGATGATTTTTCTCTGACCCATTAAATTTTGCCTTTAGGAAATGTCAGGTGTGCCTTCTAAAATGAGGCCACATTTCTAGCCAGCTTTATATACCACAAATTGAAAAAAAATACTCTTACAGTCTGTATTATTTCCCCTTTTTTGGCAGGTTTGACAAAGAGACAAAATATTAATAACCTCATTATTGATTAAACTGCTATGATTTCCATTGTTATCAATCAGTTCTTGGCTTTCTAACTGATACTGAGCATTTCCTGATGCTAATACTGAGAAGACTTTTAAGGCTACTTTGAAGGAGTATCATGTATCCTCAGCGTAGAGACAAAAGAAAACCCTTCCTGAAAACCAGAACTAGCATGTGTGCATTTACTTGTGAGTGCATTGCCACAATACTTTCTTTGTTTTTCCTTTCACAAATCCATTTCAAAATTTTCAGAATTCTTCATAAGAATAAGCAAAACAAATGAAAGCAGCTGCATCTGAGTGGGAAGCATCAGGCTGTGAGTGCATAAACTCTGCTGGCTGAGGAAAAGGTGTCGTGATAATCACAGGATTGCTTCTGATGGTGGCCCCTTGCAGCACCCACAGACTGGGTGGAATTGCAGACATTGCAGATGTATCTCTGTGGTTGTGACAGTAAGGAGTCCAGTTTGCAGTGGCAGTCACAAATGATGCAGAATTTTCTAAAGGGCAAAGTGTCAATCCTGCTCCTGCCAGAGCCAGTGAGACTTCACCAGAGAAGTATTTTTGGAAACCCCATCCGTACCTTGCTGTCAATGTGAAATGCGCATTTTGGAGTCTGTTTTCCTGCCACAACAGACCTCTTGGGAGTGCAGAAGAAAACAGTAACCACAAGAAAAGAAAGTCTACAAAAGTCAGTCTTGAAGTAATGGCAAGCTGAAAATCAACACAGAAGACCCACTGCATAATGAGAAAAGAAGCAATTCAGAGGTGCTTTAAAATAAAAGTAGAGTATTAAAAGAGAATCAGTTACTGTGACCTTCAGTGTAAAGCTCTTTGAGATACATCACCATGGCCATTGCCTAGGTTTTGGCAGCAGCACTGTCATTTTAATCTCTGTTAATCAAGGCAAAGAAATACCTTTTTCCCCCTAACTGGACAGTTCCCTCCCTTAGGCACCACAGAAGTCAGTAGATTTGCAGTCTTATTAGGAGGATAACTTTGCTTAATAATAATTAAACACAATGCCAGGCAGTTCAGTACCCAGTTCTCCCAGCTGCAGAGGTTACAAGTTACTGGAGCCAGGTAAAGGTATCCTGATTCTTAAGGAAAAGATCCCTGAAAGATACAAGGTAAATGCCACCAAAAAAAAAGCAAGTACCAGCAACGGACTGGTGCTTAACACAAATTTCTGCATGAGTCCATTAATCACATCAAGAGACACTTCCATCCTTAATGGCATTATAATGAGGAAAAGCTTAGTATTTAACTAACTTCAGAATTGATTGTGCTTCTGGAGAATTTTAATGTATTACTAATGCAATACTAATTGCTGGAAATAGACATGTACAGGAACCAACTGAGATTTGATTATTTGGTTTCTATTTTTGGTAGCAAAAAAGTTTTTAACTGCATTAGTAACAAAGCTAGAACTTTGTTACTCCAAAACTCCAAGACACATTAAAACAAATATTTAGCTAACAGCCCTTAATTTGCTGCTGCAAGATTTACTGGGTGATGAAAAGATACTGAATTAACATTATCTGGGTTTTGCTGCTTCAGTAACTTGAATGAAATCTCATGCTTTAAACAGTGATCTTCAGTTTTTCCATTCTAATAGGATGCTGCAAGCAGCATCATGTGTTGCTTTTCCAGTCAGCCTAGGAGAAGCCATAGCTGTGGCAAGTGGGAGAAATGAGTAACTTGAGAGGATCTTGTAAGCAAGGTAATCCCTCTGAGTCATAATTTGGCAATCACAGACCTACAGCCTGGCCATTGTGTTGTGGTTTTGAACTGCTTCTCTGAATTAATATGTTTTTGATATCAGCTTAAATAGTCTCTTGTTACCAAAGGTGTGAAAAATGAAGAAAAGAGGAAGTCAGAAAAAGTTTTGACAGTTCCTTTTCATTTGTAAAGCTGGTTAAAATACCTGCATGTTTTCAATTAAAAGTGATTTTTGCTGAAAATTCTGGAAAATCAATTGGTTAGGTAATCTAGAAAATAGCTTGATTTGGTTTTTACTATTTGACTATTTCTGACAAGAATTAGTCATTGGCAAAGACCTAGTGCTGAATACATTGTGGACAATACTGTGGGAAGTCCATGTACAAGGGAAGTCATATGTCTTTCTCTGTCAGAGAATGTCATTGCAGTTTAGTAAAAGCATCTGTAACTGTATCAAAGGAAGCTCCTTAGTCACCACATTTTAGGTGATGGGGTTTTAATTTTTGTTTTGTTTTGTTTTGGTAAGGCACAATAATGTGACAGAGATCAAAGAACCAAAGGTTTCTTAAATACTCACAGCCTTCTTGGTATGGAAACCTCCTTTTTAAACCTCTTTTTGGCTCAAAGCATCTAATAATGAATGCTTCCCAATGCATTATGGTTTTTGCCCCTAATTAAATATCTATTACACTTATACTTGCAGTACTTCTATGATCCTCGTTATCTTACAATTATTTTGCAAAATTGCTCGGTGTGACAAACCATTAAAATAGTAATTCTCAAATAATATCAAAATATTCTAATGGAGCTTAAAGTATTTCTAGTCCAAGAAATAAGTATGTTATACCTCATTAAAGAAACAAATGCCTTCCTGCGTTTGTTGTTACGTTGTTGGGGTTTGGGTTTTTTTTTAATTTGACTGCCCACAGTCTCCCAACAGCAAGGTGTTTATGGACACGTGTTTAGATACTGTATTATTTTGTAACATTTAGAATTAAGAGGAAACTGTTATGGCAAGACTACACAATGCAGTTGCCTATGACAAGAGCAGACTGAATTAAGAAGTCCCCTCAGTTAGCTTGTGTTTTGATGTTCTGTTCCTTGCTACAACTTAGCTACCCTAGGAATCCTGCTTATGAAGACTGCATGTGAAACACTGTGTTGAACACATCACACCATTTTTTCAAAGATACATGACTGGACTTGTTCATCATGGGAAGAAATATGTAGGGAGGCAGGTTGTATGGCTGTTTCTCACTCCAATATTAAATGTAGAAAAAGCTGGGATATGCACAGTGGAGATGGAAATCAGATCAGATATAGGATAGTTTGATATGCTCCTCTTTTAATTTGGCACCAAATTATTATATATGGACTAAAGAGCACTCTAGAACATTTTGAGAGCATGCAAACAGAGAAACCTAATTGAAATTAAATTTAGAAGAACTTTGATGTAGGCTGTTCAGAAAGTGTGATGGGTGAGATTCTCAAGAAAATGGTGCTGTCCTAGATCCCAACAAACTCATAGAGAAAGTGTCAGATGTAAACCTTCATTAAAGGTAAAATAGATACCAGTTTAAACTGTTCATTTCTTAAATGAAAAAACCCATTTATTTACATTGAATTTGCTAAAACAAATATATTTTGCCTTAAAGATTATTATCATTTTTTGATTTTCCTTTGCTGGAAGCAATTCTCAAACCAGTTTTTCTAAAGTGAGTGGAGGTTATAAAACATATGAGAACTCAGAAATAGCGGATATTTCAAAGTTTCTGAAAATCTGAATGCTTAAATCCTTCAAGCTGAGTGCACTATTGTTCAAGTAATAAAGTTGCTTCTTCCTGAATTCTGACAATATCTCCTCCAGCAAAATGATCCTTTGCTGTGAGTGGAAAGATTTCCTTCAATCCACAAACCTTTGTGAATGGTTGCTTTCAACATAAAAATATTTTTGCCTAACTTTCCTATCTTTTCTGTTGTTTTTAGCATGAGATCCTGGAGATGAGGTCATCTTCTGTCACATCCTGGAGGGCTGTTCTCCTACAGCTGAGATCCATTTCATTGAAGGTGGATGAAGCACGTACAAAGCAGAGCAGAATGTCAAGGTATTGTGCTCTGCCTCCCCCATGATGTAGATAAATGTAGGCTTTTGTGTCTTTAGTGTTGTTGAGCCAGAACATTTCTCAGCTGCCAAAATCACACAAAAAGATCAAAATTCACAACTGGCACAGCACTATGTATGATATACAAACTAACATTTTCACAGCAGGCCATCAATTTTGAAGTCTATCTTTCTCACTAAATCTCACATGGGGCAGGCTTTCTTGGATGAGAAATCACCAGCAGTGTGGCTTTATTTATGGGGTTGGTCACACACTATATGTGCTATGGAAAGAAAAATATTATTCATATTAGTACATGCAGCACTGTTTTTGATAATGTACATAATTTGAATTCCCAGAGTAGGGTCCAGAAACATATATCCTCCATCACTTTTTCAAATGAAGCTTTATAAGTTTCATATTTACTTGTTAAATGTAAGGTTCCCCTCAGCTTTAAAAAGAAGGAATTGTGTGTAGAGTTCAACTTGTTTTTAAAATAAATACATGATGTTTTATTCTGTCAGTTTGCATACCTGGCTTGTTTGAATAATTCTTCACAACAAAGATTGTATGGCAAGTTTGTAAGTAGAGTAAGTATTTTTTTCAGTTCCTTAAGCAACTTTTTAACAGAAATGTGGAACTAAATCTTGCTTTTAAAAGCTTGGGTTGTAGAAATCCAGGGAATGTTACAATGAAAATGACAAAATATTTCTTTATGTGCTAACATTCTACTTGAAGGGGAGATAAACTCTATCTACATTTATAGAGGCTGTCCTAAGAAATGGGAAATCTTACTGTGCACAGTTTATCACAGGACCTACTTTTCCAGAAGGAGATTCTATTCAGAAGATGGAATATCTACAATGTTCATGTACACCAAATCCTGAAGCTTGAAATTCCCCTGTGTTGCACAACTTGGAAAGGAAGAATTTTATGGTGAGATAACAAGCAGAGAAGCATGTGCCTATTTTATCTATGCACCGTGTAAACTATGAATTTTCATTAGTTAACATCAATATTCATCAGCTGGTTTAAGTCTACTGTATTTACCTGCAATAAAATATATTCTTGTCTATGTAGGGCTAAAATTAGCACTGCCTGTTTTCCTGGAAGATAGTCCTCAATATGTGATAATTTTTTGTTTAATTGACACTTTAATATACATGAGGATTGTTTATTTTAAAAGGAATGCAGAGTGGCATCTCTGGGTGCACTGTTCTGTGCCTGTGTGTCAGGGTAGGATTTTCAGTGGTCTAGTGCAGCAGGTGGTAACCAAGCAGTGCTGTGCTGAGTTGCAGGCAATTCCTGTCTCTGTCTCTGCCATATGTTTGCTTTTCTCTCCAAGGGTATATCCATCAAAGGTGCTGCTGGCAAGCAGCACTAACAATGCATATCAGAAAGGTCTTGGTTATGGTTTTGGTATGAAGCTTGGAGTAGCTGTGCCATGGGTGGTGTGGGAGGTGCTTGAGGTTGCCTTTAGAACTGAATGGATACATCCAGGGACTAAGAAGATGAGAGCTGCACTAACTCTCTTTCAGAGCATTGACATTTTCTTTAAAACTTTCTTTCTTTTTTTTTTTTTTTTTTTTT
>VZRH01005838.1:337847-366739 GCA_013397555.1 Urocynchramus pylzowi
TGACTGTCTCTGCTGGTGAATGGGAGTCAGTTCCAGTTTTTTGTTGTTTTTTTTGTTTTTTTCATTACTGCAATTTCTAGATTGCAGAAAAAGTTATCCAGGTATTTGAATAGCAAAGGATGTAGTGATAGGAAACCATCATAGTGGTCAGATAGTGATAGTGACCATATCATTATTCATCAGCACAACAGGAAGTATAGCAAGGAGACATTCAGATTAATAACTCTTGCAAACTCTGTAGCATTGTGAAGTGCTAACAACTTCAAGTTGCATTTTTCTAGTTAGAAACTGTAACAACCAAAATTAAGTAGAAATGCTTCTTGAAGTAATTATTTTTACACCTTTTTCTTAAAAAGTACAATATTTTTTAAAGACAACAATTGTAAAAATTTGTGTTTCTGTTGACTTTCATCCTTACAATTGAGAGCCCCAATGTGGTCTAAAAGCAGGCTAGGAATTTACCACAGACCTGTGTGTTCAGCCATTTAAAAAAAAAAGTCTGAACTTTGAACATACTGCTACATATATTTTATTTGGTATTGGGTTTATGTGGGTTTATTTGTTTTCCGATAGATAATGGGGGCCGTGGCTGTTTATTAGTGGTATCAATGTTGTATATTTTAAGTTTTTAAGTTATGCATTTTAAATATTATTTTGTAAAAGTTAGTTTTTAAAATTAGTATTTTAATTCTTCTCTTCATAGCATAGGTGCTTCATTTGCATGACTCTTTTGGTAAGAAACTTATAATTACATTTGGCTTGTTATATTTAGAACCTGTATCTCTTGATGAACATTTTCAAGAGAAAGGAACTGTTCAGGGCATGAATAATAAAACATGAGCATTTTTTTGCATCACTTTTACTTGCTTTAGTATAATATATATTTACTTCTTTTCCCATTTTCCATTAGTTTTGATTTTGAAATCTCATGCTTGTAACTCATGCCTGTACATACAAAAATGCCATATAACTGGATGACCTGAGATTATTCTCTGTGAAGGTTTTTACCATGGTTTAGACAGAAGGAGCAATTGCTCTCTCAGACTTGTGCAAGCTCCCTGGCAGAGACTTGTGACTTTGGCTCTGCTCTGGCAGACACTCTCTCTTCTACAGGTGGTATCTTTGCAAAAATTGTGATAATTTCTGACAGGCCAACAGGCAAACAGAAAGTGACTTATCCACCCTGGGATCATCCATTCTGATTGCACAAATCTGTCTAACAAAATAAATGGGAATAAGAAGTAGATTTGAATCCTGAATCTGCTGGCTGTAGTGTTTTGTTCTGTGGTTGGTAGAGTGTTGCTTCAATCTAGCATCTATCTATCTCAAATTCAGAGGATGTGTTACATCTGACAGAGAAATACATAGGAATTATTGTAGCAGAAGTTAAAAATTATGCTTTAATGTGATGAATATTATCAGATAATGATTTTTTTCAACTCTGACACATACATGGTGAGAAAAGTACAATTTTCCTCTTACTGAATTTCATGACTACTTCTAACATAAGTGATAAACCTTCCAAGTGATGCAAACAGATTTAGTAATACAGCTTCCACTTAACACTAATAGGACTTTTAAGGCTAATTTCCTGTGCATCAACTGGAAAATATGCCACTTAATATAATTTAAACATGTATTTATAGCTTAATTATTCTCTACCATTAGACAAAATGCACCATTACATAATTCCATAACTTATTTTCATTCTTGTACTATGCCCTGGTAGGAGAAAACACTTTCAAAATGGTTTGAATCTCTGCAGCTGTGATAAATCTGATCACCATGTGTGTACATAGTTTGGAAAGAAACCCCAAAACCTCAAAGCTCAATGAAAACTTATCTGTCAAGCTGGAGAATTCTATTTTGAAAATTGTAATGGCAAACAAAATGAGAAAAGCTTCTGAAGAATATAGTGAATTTGAGCCTTTTGGAATCAACACCTATAGGAATAAACACCTGTAGAGTTCCTGGTGTGAGTAGCAGGAGAGAACAGACTTTGTATCTGGAACAACAGAACATGCCTGCTGCTTAGAAAAATCTACCCAGCTGAAGAAAATACACTGCCCCTACTTTTAACAATGTTCAGAGTGTCTATCATGAGTGATCATTTCACAATGTTTGAAATCTCAAAAGTATAAAATTTGACAGTTGCAGTAAAAAAAAAGACAGTTAAAAAAGAATATATTTTTTTTATTCTGTCTTTCTCAGGGTATGTTTGATCAACCAAAGTGAATTTGAAAGGAAATGGCAAACTTCCTTGAAGTGGCCTTCAAAATAAAAAAGGTAAAATTTTAACCTGCTGGGAGTATGTGAGACTGGAAAGTCCTGTAAATGACTTAGTGCAAAAGCAGCATGCAAGAATTCCCAGTTATTGCACAGTGATTATACTTGCCATAATATTGACTTCCAGAATTTGGTCACAACAGAGGGAAAAAATCTGGATATTTCTGCAAGACTTGGGGAAAAAATGACCTTCCAGATGACACATGGCAGGACTATTGGTGTTATGAGTACCAGGTAAACTTGGTATCTCTCTAGTACACAGACTAGAAGAGCATGTACATTAAAATAAACAGGGAAAGGACAATTAAAAACACACAAGACTGGCAGATCCACCACCATTCAGTGAATAAAATTCACAGAGTTGATTAATTTAATTTTTTTCTGTGCTTAAACGTATTGTACTATAGCTACTTATTATGTTAGCAAGAAAGGAGATTAAGAAGATGAATGCTTGTTCTTGGTATTTTTAATAGGTATAATACTACAGCAACAACTTCAATGGCAAGATGACCCTGCTTAAAATAATTGCAGTGTGGTAAAGGCTTAAAAAATGTCAAGCATTTTTAGTGTTGGGTGCCTGTACTTAAGAAGAAGAGCCCAGTGGTCATCTTGTATAAGTTTTCATTTATGCTTGCTGAGAATCTGGCCTTTAAATGTAATGCTTTGATTTCAAATTTGATCAAATACCTTGTTAATTTTGGATCAGTTACTTTTGCAAAGCAGTTCAGACTTAACTGAAACTAGATAATTAATTGTAGACACTTCAATGGTCTGATAGAAGAGTGTGACATCATGTAAATGGTCACACAATTTTAAATGCAGAAGCATACCTTTTTTTTCCTAAAAAATAGTTCTGTGCTTCAAGGCTACAAGGAAGTTAATTAGCCCATTTTCTAGTGAATAAGCCTGAATTAGAGCTTTCCATGTCAAAAATCAGAAAGGGTTATGGAACTTCATTGTGGTTTAGCACAGAAGTGGCAGAAGTTAACAGGGGGAAGATCAATGTGCCACACACATCCTTCCTCTCTGTTATTAGAGGATGTGAATTAATGGCATTTACTATGATCAGTAGCTGTGGGTTAACACTAAGCTTTACATAATCAGTTTCTTGGATTTTTTTACCAAGACTTGCAAACTGAGAAGACTGTTTGTATTGGCACAGTTTTGCTCTGTGAACAGGTTATCACAGCAGTTTAGACCAACTTAAAGACCTCCTTTCCTCTGTAGGCTGTCTCTGTGGTGCAGTGCATAAGCTGATGCTTTAGGTGGGATAATTTTCTTCTCAATCACAGACATTTTCAGATGCATTTTTTAAGCTTTCCTTTTTAATGCATTGATTTAAAAATTCCAAAAGAACACTTATCTTTTCCCTGTCCTTAAGGAATCTCCTACCCCTTATAAATCAGCTCCACCTAGAAAAAGGAGATTCTGCATGAACCTGTACCTAAATGTTGTTTCAGTATGGCTCAGACTGCTCAGTCCTTTATATCTTATAGAAACCTTCATCAGTGAAAACTGTACTGGTTTAGTATTTATTCATCAGCACTTCTAGCTCTAACAGAAAATGTCATTGGAACCAGATCTTATTTATTTTGGTTCAGTTGAACTGTTTCAACCCCAATCCCACATTTCAGTTTTCTGCCTTATTACTTTAGTAGTGAGAGATTTACACATATCATCACATCTCAGAAACTAATTTTGCAATGCAAAAATATAACCATGAGAGTTCTCAAAACCTGGGTTTTGGTGTCCATGAGAAACCAACACACAGAGGATGTACTAAACATTGCCATTGGAAGTGAATATTGCCTCCCTTAAGATCTGCAGATGTAAATTCAGATTTTAATTCGGTGGTTCAAAAATGTTTCCTGCAACTGTTCCTTAAGACCTGTGAGCACTTAGGATGCTTAAGAAAAAAGTTTAAAACAGCTTTCAAGGCTGATGACTAGATGTGGTCTAAGACACATATCCTAGTTAAGAAAGACATTTTGAGTAACAATATCTTCCTGCTTTTTTTATTCTAAACCTCATTGTATCTGAGGGACATTGTGATTTGTGCAGCTTTGTATATCTGCCTCAAACTTAATGAAAACATATCTGATGGTATAATGAGGAAACAATATGCCATAAAAAGAGACCTAAATGGTCTCCACAAGAGTACAGGTAAAAGGATTAAGAAGTCCTCTGCAGTTAGCTCACTAACTGAAGGCAATTTTAAAATTTTGCTTTGTTGCTTAAAATTCAGCTCCCATTAGTTTTCTCTGAAGTGGGGAAAAAGCCTATTACAACTATGAGTAATTGGAGTGCCATCTGCTTGAGGGACATAAACTTATAGTATAGCACAGACAGTTAATATGGATTGAAACACTGTCAAAGTTTTATGCCAGAAAAAATGGTTGAGACTTTTTTTTTTCTGGCAGAACACTGGCTCTTGATAATTTATCCTAATTTTCTATTTATACAAGAGCTGTAAGCATAAGCACACAAGATTAATGAAGGTTGATTTGACTGCCCTCTTTGCTTCCTGTGCCTTCTACAGCATTATAAAGGTGGTGGATTGCTAATCAAGAGTCCTTGACACTTTGTCCAAACTCAATGGTGAATTTCTCAGAAATTATAATTACCTGCAATTCCAGTCATGGTCTCTGACTATGAGTCACAGCTAAACTATTTGTCTTTTCCACACATCTTCCTTACAAAATTAGACCATGCTTATAAATAGCATTTCATTATTCAGGGTACTTTTTCCTTCTTTCATAGTTTAATCTCTGATGCTTTGTCAGTAGATGTCATGAAACTATAGATGTCAATAGTTCACAGTTACACTTGTCTTAGGTAACAAATAGGAGACAAGCCTGCTTTCCTTCATCTTTTAAGGATATTTTCATGTGTTACACCAAAGGATTATGTTGCAGTACACTGTGTACTGTAGACAGTGCACTGTGTATTCCACTTGGAGCTCGAGCTTATAGATCTAAATCATATCCACTGAACATATGTTCACCTGAGTCTTACAAGGGTCTTACAGTACTAGAAGATCATGTCTCATAAATGCCAACTATTCTGAACCAGCAAAAAGCTGCTGTTTTATAAACTCCAGTATTTAAACAACCCACTAACTGGATAAGAAATTACAACCTCTGTCGTTATCTATGACATCCGAGACACCTGCCAAAAGTTCAATAAAAGATCAGGACTGGAAGAAGACATTCAGAATCTAAGGACAAATAAGCAGAGCTTAGAGGATTCAGATAGTGGTAAAAGGACATTACTATACAGTGAGAAGATTTGTCTCCATAAATATAGACATTCAAATTACCATAGATGGGGTGGGATACAAAAAGAAAATTACCTTGCAGTTTCTTTATATCAAAAGTCAATATGCCTATAGTGGCTGCAATGGTATTTCAGGTTTTTGTTCACAAAAGAAAATTGCTATTACCTTTTTTCTCCTTGCTTTTCTGTTCTTTCCCTCCTAGCTTGCCAGCTGCCCTGGTACCTAAAACACTGATTACATAGGTGCTATGAAAAGAGCTACTATTTCTACTTAGACTTTAGAAACCATTTTAACAGAAGGAATTAAAAATAAAATGGGTGAGTCAATACTAATTATAAAATATTTATTGCACTAAAACCTCTTAAAGCCAGGATGAAATAATTTGACACTACCTGATCTCCTTTGGTAATCTGTAATGACTTCAGGCTGGTCACTTTAAGGCCATGCCTTTGCTTCTCCCTGGTGATCTCTGTTTGCACAGATTATTTCACAACAGTAGAAACTTTCTTCTCCTCATTTATGCAGCATATCCTACTAAATACACTTGATTCATGTTTGCTGCTATTACAAAACATACAATAATGATAATAAATGGGGCCAGACAACTGCTCCGAAGAATTTTTTAAGAGGCAATGATCATAAAGGTCAGAGCAGGGATGATTGTAAGGACACTGAATTAGCCAGTTGAGTTCCCTTTCCTCTCCAGGTTTCTTTGTCCCTGACAGTTTTTCACCTCTTTCCAAGACATTTCCATTTCACTGCAGCAGTCTTAGGTCTTCTGCCCTTTAGTCTGTGCTCTGGGTTAGAAAGCACACAGCAGCAGCCTGACTTCCTTCTCCTTGCACAACACAAGTAGCAATAGTTTATTTTTTTTTGTCTAACAACTGAGAGCGATGGGTAGCATCAAGGTTAAACCTCAGGATTAGAATAGGTATAGTTAAATGAATTATTATAAATTGATTTTAAAAGCCAAATAAATATATGTCCATGCATTGCTTTATGTGAACTCACCAAAAAAATTGCTGTAGACAGCTGCACACACAGCTATATAATCAACATTCTGTACTAGTGTAAGAATGAAGAAGAAATATCAGAATTTTGTTAATTGATTTAATATTACATTTTTTGGTAAATACATTGCTTCTTTGATGCCTGGTCTCTTCTCAGCTTGAGTTTATGCCTTCCTGCTATAGATCCTGCATCATTTCCCTGGATAACCCATGGGTACCAACATTTGTCAGGACTGGTTTTCCTGTATGTTTCAAAGGCACAAAAACTGCAATGTTTTTCTGTTAATATCAAATTTATCATGTAGAAATTAACTTTGTTTTCTGAATCAATGCCCTTGGCATTGATCATCTCATTTTTATATCCCACTTGTACAGTTTCTTCCACATTGCAAAACATATGTCATGTAAGTCTGTGCATTAGGCTGGGTGAAAAAGAACAGCCTCAGTATATTTTGTTTCCTTCCCTTATCAACTGGTTAATGTTCCTGTTGAATTTGATAAGTCTCAACACTTAAAAATCTCAGTGCTGAAGTAGCACAAAAGCACAAGTACCACCTCAGGGACCATCTTCATTTTTGGACCACCTCAGAGCACCATCTTCTGTTTTGGTTTGTTGGGGGGTGGTCTTTATTTATTTGTTATGTTTTTAGTTTGCAGAGTTCTTTACATGGAAAATGAAGACTCTAGCATTATGTTTTAACTGAAGATATAGTCAAATCTTCTCTTAATATGAGGCATAAATTAGCATTTTCCTTGTAAGCAAGTAATATTTACAAGGTTAAACACTTGATCTCTTTCCAAATTATATCCTCCCTTTGCTTTTCTTTATTGCTCTCTGTGGCAGATTCCATTACACATCTCATCCTGTTGCTGCTCCATAGTCTTCATGCTGTTTATCTCTAACTTTTTACTCTGCTTTTCATAATATTTACTGCTCTTATAATTTCATTCACAGTTCCATTCTTCATTTGCTTTCATATATTTCTATTCTGTTTTCTATTTATTAACTTATTTAACACCTCTTTTGTTGTCTTCATCTCATTTTCTATCTTGCCATTGTCACTCAAATTAAACACATCTTAATTTTCTATCAGTCATTATGTACCAGGAATGCATTGCTGATTTCTTCTGCTATTTTGTGAAACTCTGTGACTTTTTTTTCTGGGGGGGAGGGGAAGCAGTTCTTCAGCAAGAATTTATATTTCAGCAACAAGTGCTTAAGACGTTAGTTCAACATATGACAGTCAGTGGATTGATTTTATCCAATCCTTTCTATGTGTGGATCCAAGTTAACGTTACTGCTACCAATTTATTTTCAGATTCAGGAACATAGTGAAAGTGGTCAGGAGAAGACATTCTTCTACAATCACAAACAGGAGGTGCTTGATAAAGAATACTGATGTCATCACTATGTATTCCCATACAAGCATCTACAGAAAAGACTGAAGGCTACAAGGAAAGAGCAGGAAAGGTGGGGATTCTTTCTTTTCCAGAAGCCCTTCAAAAGTAGCCATGATTACATAAACTTCACAGGGCTTTTGGGGTGCTGGTCCATACCTTAACTACAAAAAAAACATGCTTCCCCCAAGCACCTACAAAAATACCTTTCCATCTTTCCATTTCTGCCTGAGTTTAGAAAGTTATTTCCTATCTGCAGATTTGCTGATAATTTTATCACTGAATGTTAGTGACTGCAGAACTCTTTGGTGATAATTTGCCTTTCAAAATTCATGTAGCTAGAACCAAGGGTAAATAGGGGTATATGCCAACTTCTAATTTATTCAGTTAAGTAAAAATATGCTTTGAAAAGTTTACTGTAAAATGCTCACCTTTGTTTATCTTATTCAATTACTTTTCAGTCACCACTGAAAAACACCACCATCATTTGAATTTTCTGTATCAGAACCATGTCTTATAATTTTTCAAGGAGACAAAGGCAATTTTTTAACTTATTCTTGAATTTTGAATTTGAATTGCAATGAGATAACTTGTTTTTTTCCTTGCACTGTGAAAGGACTTTTTTTTTAATTAAGAAAAGAATAATCTGTTTATAACTTTTTTAGTGTAAGACACCTCTGAACATGTGGCAAGTGACACCAAAAGTCCTTGAGGAATATATACTAAATTGGAATTACTGTACTAGAATGACTTTGTTCTTGTTTAACTTTGTACAACCTGCAGCTAATGTTTTCTTTTAAAATGAGCTTTGGGTTTCTCCAAAGGTCAAGAATAATCTTGCTTTTGAATGGAAGAAAAGAAAATGACATTTCGTTATCCATAACTTAAAAATTCACTTCCTTACTTTTACTTTTTATAAAAAGTGTTGGCACACTATTCATATGAGCACTTTCAATCTGTAATCACCAGTAAGGTTTATTGTCCTTGACTTGTTTTCAGCAGAGGTGTATGGTATTCTTTTTATTTTCTTTTTTCCATCTACAATGACAGTTATGCTGTATTGGGAGGAAGGTACAGCAGAAAACTTTAATTTTTTAGGCATGTTTTTCATTCAATAACAAGCACAATTTCTGATTAATAGGAGAAGATCTGACACTGACCTGGTGTCTAAATCTTCCAGTCATACAATATTACAAGCAATGTATTACAAAACTATGAAATTTTTAAAATAAATTAGTCAGGGAGGAATAAACATTTTGAGATTGTCTTTAATTTAATGGTTAGGCTGATCATGAATGTGAGTAGCCCAGATTCATGGTTACCTGAACAGAAAAGATGGAGTTTTTAACATGTCTTGGAGGTGAACACTGAAAGAATAAAGATGCAATAGTTTCAATTTTTGCATGTTTTAACAATGAAAATTTAGATTAGACATGAGGAAAAATACTTCACAATGAGAGTGGTTAAACACTGGGATAACTTGCTCAAAGAGGCTGTGGGTTCTGCAGACTACAGCTTTTTCACTGCCTCAAGCCCTGAACAACCTTTGAAGAACCTTTAGCTCTACTAAGCAGAAACTTGGACTAGATGACCTTGAGGGTTCCCCACCAGCCTAAACTATTATATTAATCTTGCACTAACATTCAGAGCCCATAAACAGACTATGAGAAATCCAAATCCAAATTAATGTTCTTCCCAAGTTGAAGGAGAGATCCCATATCCGATTGAATGCCAAGTCCACAATGTGCTTGAAGTCAATTTCTTCATTTCTTGACCCTACATTACCCAAGTTATTATCAGTTGAATAACTGGAGCAGAAATTTTGTTGGGAGCATCTGTTAAATGGGTCCTTTCTGCACCTAATTCCTTTTCAGTCAGTTGTTCTCTGCAGATTCTTTCTTGAGGTACTTCTTTTTCTTGCACTATCAGGTCAGAGCACCTAAGGTGATACAAGAAATGGCTCCCTGAGTCCAACCCCTCTTGTCATCTGGTAGCCCCACAAAATTCCTTGGGAGCATCTAGTGGTCCATGTTTGGTACACCAGGTTCTCATTTCTCAGAAATTCTCTCATTTTATCTGTTTATTTTCACTTGAAGCTCTGTGTCAGGGGATATATTTAAAAAAACCTGATACACTCTATTAATTTTTCCATCTGTGGTCCTGGTTGTTGTCCTGAATTTGTTACACCATTACTTGGAAAGAATGAGAACCTGTGTGCATTTGTACCATTAGAAACAATTATTTCATTCTGTGTGATGTACCTGGCTGTGATTTTTAGGGCAGCACCATGCTTGTAATTTTCTAGCATTGAGGTTGCTTTAAGAATCAGAGGTGGAATTCCAGGTTGCTTTTTACTAATATGCAGGACTACTCCATTTACTTTTGCTCTGAAGTAGTTGAGTGCAAAGTAGGTAGAGATGAATGCACCTTTCCAGATGGTGTAAAAAGGCAGAATAACTGTCTTTGCCTGGACTCCTGGATGTCTGGAGCCAGCCCTGCTCTACTCTGCAAGTGCCCCACCTCATATACCTCATGTTTTGTCAAGTCTTGTTAACACAAGCACAGGTCACCCAAATTCTCTATCAGTTTCAGGGCCAGAGCTGACTTGCAACTACCCAGGTCCAGCTGTCTGTCTGTCTGTCTGTCTGTCTGTGTGTGAGCAGCCACAGCACCACTGTCCCCCCACAGGGCAGGTGTGTGGGGTGCCAAAGCACAGGCAGGAGACTGCTTTCCCTGGGCAGGGTCTCTCTTCCCAGAGCTGAGAGAGGAGAAGATCTCAGTAACCAAGAGTTGATCTCTCCTGTAGAAGTAAACCACTGATTGCATCATTCAGTCTAGGGGGTCTCAGGGATCAGGCACATCTACCCATGCACTGCTTCAGTGCCACCCTTAGTCATACAGGTACTGCCATTATTTGGAGAACTGCAAGGATGTGTGAGAAAAGCCAGCCTGGTCCAAAGGTGCAGAAATAGAAATTCAGATAATTTATCATTCTTCTGCCTTGTGAAACTGCCCTCTCCTCAAGCTGTTGGCAGTAGAGTCAGCAGGTGGGGAGAGGAAATAGACTGCCTGCTTTTCCCTAGGTTGATTTATATCTGTTCACTGTAAACAAGACTCTATATATAATAGAGGTGGGCTTTAATTAGACTGTTGTAAAATATGCAATTACAGCTACTAAGATCCCTTTCATGTCTGAACATATAAATGATTTCAGGATTGTTGATGAAACTTAATAAGGGAATTAGCTGGTTTCTAAAATCCACATTTATATGTTTGTTTTTTTTCATAATCGAGAATGCCTTCAGATATATTCTATAAAAGTTTGCTTATTACAAAGGTCTGGACAATACAGGTGATGATTTTGTTTCTGTTTTAGGCTTTTAAAAATTAGTGATTTCTGAGAAGCAATAAAAAATCAAAATTTTCTCTGTCATATGTATGATGTAGGTTCTCTTTTTTTCAGTGTGTTGGCCCAGTGAATTACATTGTATGCTAGAGATACCATTGAAATGATAAGGACAATTTACTCATACTCCATGCAACCATGAAGTTGACTTGCTTTTGATAAGCAAAACAAAAATACTTCCTGTGTCTGTAATCTGTTAGCAAACTGCATGTATTTGTTGTGTGGAATTCAAATGGCTTTGTATTCCTATTAGTCTTTGAACTCATGCTTCACCTTCAGCTGTTACTTTGATTTTGTACCCAAAAGATATGTTTTGCACATAAGGAAGGTGATGAAAAAATATTTGCTGTAAGCCAAGAAGAAAATTGACTTGTTCTACATGAAACAGCTAAGTAAATGAGCTTTTCCTCTTAACTTATTTCTTACCTGTTTTTTGACTTATTTTCTTGCCTTCCAAATCACGAAAGCCAGTGCAGAAAATGAGAGCAGAGCTAAGGATTGTGACTGATTTTGTAGACAGCCCTTGTGCAGCTGTGAGGAAAGGAATAAAGCTCAGGAGGAGTTCTGTCTTTCTCTCCAGCACGCGGAGCTCAGGCTTGCTCTGCTTACAGCTGTAACAGGGTGCTGGCTCAGAGGCACCAGCCTGAAAAGCCCCCAGTGCTCTGCTCCTGTAGCATCAAGGTTATACCTGAGTGTAGTACTTCATCAATATGACTATGTCACTTAATTAGAGAGGGCAGTACCACAACAAACACTGAATTTCTGAGTTGTGTGATCCACGACAAATGTAGCCAGTGTTTTGTTTGTTGGCAACCAGGGTTTGTTTCTGTCCTTTATGTGCAGATGCTCTGAGCTGCAGAAGCACCTGAAGGGGAACTGGTAAATCCTACAGCACTCAAGCTGACCTCATGTGACCACCCATGTCTCTGCATCACATTTTTCAATACTTTCATGGGCTCAAGATAACTTATTTGCAGGGAATATGACTAGCATGGGCTTTCAAGGGTGGATCAATAAATTCTGCACAATGGAGAAGTGATGAACCTTTTCCTGTGTGTGATGTGGCCTGGGAGCAGAGTGGTACCTTTGTTACACCACACCTGCCCTAAGAAGCCCAGACGACCTGGACTGGCTCTGCACAGAGCCAGCTCTGAGTCTTCCTATCCAGGGCATGATTAATCCACCTGGATTTGATTATAAATGGTTAATCCCCTTGGATAAACCACAGATGATGTGGACTGACTAAGCCCCTGCTGCATAAGAAATATTATTATTCATTGACTCTAATAGCAGCTTGTGTGATCTAAAATAGAATAGTCTGTTTTGCCAGGAAAATAAACAACTGAAAAAAAAAATAAAATGGAATTGGGTTTTATCTCAACCATAGATTACATCTAGAAGGATTTTTAAAAGTGGATTTTAAAAGATTAATTTAAAATAATCCCTGCAGTTTGATGGGATTTAAAATTGTATTAATTTATTTCAAAAATGTATTTGAAGTCCTTTTAAAAAGTAATTTTCTTTATTTTTCTGTTGCATAAAAACTTACCTTCCAATTTGTATCATACCATTGGCCAAATGTTAGTTGATAGTTTTTAATTCTCACTATAGTTAATATTGATTCATAATGCTGTGCCATTAACTTCAGTCCTATACCTAAACATGCATAAATTATGAGAAAAACTTGAAAATATCAGATTTTGACCTGAGCCTTAGTGTTTTCTGTCTGATGGAATTAGAAACCCATCCTCCAAATACTGCTTTTATATCACTTATTACAGAGACAGAACCCGAGAAGAAATACTTTTAAATAAGTAAAACACTGGGGAAAACCACATTTCTATTGTGTTAGTATTTCTTTTGTTACTCAAGGAAAGGTAGTGAAAATGTTTTTATGCTGTTATTTGATGATTATCCTCCTTGCGAAGTTAGAAATGTTCATAAAACACATTTTTAAAATGCTGGAAATCGGAATAAAGTGTAGGAAAGAATATGCTGTGGGTCCTCTAAAGCCAGATTTCTTGAAGTATTTCTTCCAAATGTGTTAAATGAGCCTTCCTTGAACTCATGAATGTGTTCTTTCGATTTCTACTAGGACTATAAATTTCATTTTTTCCCTCTGATTTCATAATGAAGTGAGAGCTATGGATCATTGAATAGACATAAAGCTTGTAAGTAGGTGGAATTTAGGTCTGGGATAGCTAACAGTGTGGGGAGAGGTGACTGATTTGTTGATGGCACAAAGGTATTTACATTACAGTAATTTTGTGTTCCCTGTATGGGAAAGAGGTCACCTCAGTTCCGAGACATATTCCTTCTTTCCGTCCTTCCTTCTGTCCTTCCTTCCGTCTTCTTTTTCATTCTGGAAAAAGGAAAACATTTTTCTGTGAAGGGTCAGAAATATAGTTGGGAAGCAAGCCATTAGACAGGAAATTACATCTAATTTTCTTTCTGGATAAACTCATCCATGGTGAGAAGAATAAGAAAGCAACCCTTTGTACAGACTTTTGTTCAGAAAACAAAGAAGCATGAAGATAATTTTTCATGAAAACACGCTTGGGTGATCCAGAGCATCAAACTTGGCAGAATAATGAGATGCCATGTTTTAGACCCTTTACATTTTTTCCAGCTGAGAAGAGTAACAATACCATACAGAGGTAATTTCATAATCAGTTCAGGAAAGGTGATGGAGTCCTAGCCTGCTAAGCTATTATTTTTTACTGAAGAGCAAGGGAATTGCTCTGTCTTGATGTTTACAATAACTTAAAGGCCACTAGATTGTTCAGTAATTTAGATTCCACTCACTTAGGCAGAAAACAGTCTATCTAATTTGAAGTTATTTCAAATGTGCTCTCTAATCTCATGTATTCTTATAGGAATATATATAATTTTCTAATGACATCTCTATAAGCAGATGCCTCCATGCCATTACTATGGTTTTCTGCTCACAGCAGTTATACTCCTATAAGACCCATTGTTTTTAGAGAGATATTTCAATTTTTATGTAAACATCCTAATAAAATGGAAATAGTTCATAGTTCCTAAGGGTCTTTTCCTGTTGTTAAGTTACACCAGAAACACAATGAAAACCCCAAAATTATTTACCGCAGAGCAACCCCTCCTTCCCTACCATCACACAACCACTTCCTGAGTTTCCAGTCATGGAAAGAGCATCATGGAGGGAGAAAACTACCCCTAGCTATGCTCACAGCCCATCCATGCCCTATTGAATTTATGTGATGATGGGAGCCCTCTGTCTGGGCACCAGATTGCACTTGCTGTGCTGCAGGGAAGAGTGAGGAGGTGCAGCACTCCTGGCTCTGGGCAATGGGTGAGTATTTTGCAGTACAAGATTTGTATGGTTGGCAAATAAGCTATCATACTTGAACTTTAAACACTTGGTACTATTTATCATGAAATCTGTCATTATTAGCATCTTGCTGCCACCTGCTAAAGATCCTAAGTCACTGCTGATGTTTCTATGGTTCTCTGTGCTTTCATAAGGCTTCCTTTCATTTTTTTCCACCTATCTCAATTTGCTTTAGAATATTTAATTGCTCTTAATTTTATTATTTTTCTTCTTCTCAATTCATGATGAATGCTTATTGTATTTCTAGCAGCTGCTAATTACTTTGTCCTGATGAGAAGAGCTTGGGCTACACTCATCCCTTCGTGGTGGGGGAACTATGATTGATTAGATCAGGCCTCCAAATATCCCAGAGTAAGTAGCTTCTACTGAGATTCACATACATTTTCCTATTTACATTTTCCCATTGATGTTGCTCCCAACCTTTCCTAGTCTTGAGGAAGCAAATGTTTTTACATAACTATATGAAAGTGTTGTCTGTTTTTCTGGACTACAATCAAGTCCGGATTGCTGCTATCCTGGCAAACATTTACCCTTGGGTTAGAAGGGGAGTGGTATAGAAATATCCCAGGCTGTTGGGCATTATCTATATCTCATAGGAGCTCTAACAAAGTTTTACTTTGGCTTCTGTGAGATGCCTGCTAATGTCTCATAAGTCTCCCCACATTTGAAACTTTCCACAGGTTTTGTGTGCCTTTGAGGTAAGCGTTTCTCTCAGTGTGAAGCTGTTAATTCAAAGAGACCTGGCCATGCCAGTTTTCCTCTGCTGGTCACTGGCTAGCACTCTGATCATATCTGTTAGAGATTGCCATTAAGCAGTTGAGAATTCTTAGAACCTGAAGATAACTGATGTCCTTCTCTCTCCTCCCTTTCCCCTGAACCATGTAGGTGTCCCCCCCTTTTGCCCACTCTCCATCCAGTGATTTTAGCCACTGCTCTACTAGGCCAGTGAACTTCATGGGGCATCATTGTACCAAGGGGAATTTTTAGCACTGCTCAAAGTTGTACAACCAGCTTGCTTTCTGAAATTACTTCATTCTTTGAAGGGGTTTAAGTTAATGCTTCTCTGTTGGGCTAGACTACAGGGCACCCTCTATGCTCTACGCACAACAAATGTCTACTAGAGGCATTATGATTTTAGTCAGTTAACTTAATTGCGTTTATAGACTAAATCTTCTGTTTGTCATTCCCATTTATTCAGAGGAAAGCTCATCAGAGTGGAGAGGAGTGTTTAGTAGGTAAGTACATTTTGTGCGGCGGGGAAGCGGTTCTCTTCTCCGTCGGAGGGAGGGAAAACCCTGGGCCGGTGCTGGCGGGACGCCAGAGGGGCGAAGAGTGTGCCCTTGCCCAACAGCGCTAGCCCTCAGCCCACCTTCCGCCCAGTCCCGGATAGATGGTCTTCGCTCACCAGGGNAATATAAAAGGTCCAATGGGAAAGGTGCAGGGGGAGTGGTAAAGATGGAGTGATGGGAAACTGTCCCATGGGGAAAGAGAGGGGCGTGGCTCTAGAGGAGACAGCCAGTGGGAAATCCAGGAACAGAGAAGATTCTAGAGAAAGGGTGTAGCAGTGGTAAATTATTATGGAAAACTACCAGAACAACTTGGTCTAACTTGTAACAGCCCAATCCAAATTAAACAATAGTACTTTCCCATGGCATCCCCATGCCAGTTCCCCCACGCCCATCACTCACAATTTTGGGCTTACACCCTGCCTTCAGAAACAACATTTAACTCAGGCACTTGCATCATAGAATGTAATGTAGTCTTCGTGAAACAGCTCTGCATCAGACCTTGCTGCCTCTGGTGCAACATATTTAGAGATTTTCAGAACAAGTGCCCATATTTGAACTTCTGAAGTCCTCTGGGAACACAGGTAATCTGAAGCCCAGAGCTACTAGTTTATTAGCAATGTTATTTCCATTTCAATTAAAACAATTAGAGCAAAATAAAATTGAAGTAACTAAATAAAGAAGTAGCTACCCAAAGGACATGCATGCAGTAAAAAATTGATTGCTTATGAGAGACTGAATATTTTCCATTTGGGTGATTTGGCACAGTTTTTCTGACAGATTAGATTTTTTATGTGTGCTCCTGAAGCCTATATTACTGCAAGTTTCAGTGTGGGTCAGCAGAAGTTATAGTATAGTATAAAATGTTAATATTAGTACAATATATTCCAAACCAACATATAAGAATGCATTTTCTGATTGTTTTGTGGTTTTAGGAGATTTTTTACAACCTATTCTCAATTTTCTCTCAATTTTTGTATTATAAGTAATTTAGTTATCTATTTTCTTATGAAAACACCCACTGAATTTTCAAACATTTTTATTTGAATTTAAATATTAGTATGAGTGCTTAATGACAGCATAGTTTCATTAATCAGTGCTAATAATTTATGATGCTGCACACTGAATTTCTTGTGTCTTTAGTTTCAGATGAAATCAAATCTTTACACAAGAAAGCTTTTTCACAAGAAAACTAAATGTCCTTACAGCAATGTTTAATTCTTTCCTGACATATGAAATGAGAAATGATAAGTATGATAGATACATTATATCATGATGAGGGTAATTTCTTGAGAAAATTTGCAAAAGCAGTTAATTTTAGGTTTACTTATGGATTCATATACAAATTATATTGCAATATAAATAAGAGTTAATGTCAAAACAATTTACCTTGAAACTGCTTTTCACTTACAGACTGTGATTCTGAATGCACGGAAACAATGAGAAATAATACAAAAAAGGGTCTGTTTGTGCAGGGGTGAGTATTTAGATACACACCATTCAATGAAGAGCCATTCATTATCATCAGTAATTAAGGAATTTCTTTCATTAGTGAGAGTAAATATATATATAAAAAATATATATTGAAAGACAGGTGTTATATTAATCACATCAAAGAGCAATTCTTCCCTAATACTAAAAATCAAAGGTCCAGAGTCCTCTTTACATTTAATTATAATATTATCCTGATTGCAAAACAGACAATTGAAGTCAGTAACTTTCTTATTAAGCTTACTTTGAGAGTTTCAAACTGCAGCAAAACATAAACCAATCGTCATTTGGTTTGAATTATTCAAAAGGAAACGAGACCTAGTAGAGTGCTCCTGTCTTCTGAATCTGGCACAGAGGCAATGAAAAAGCACTGGTTAGTTCAAGCTGGTATTGAAACTGATTTACACTATCAAATAAAGTGTGCTTCACATTTCTTGTTGCATAGATATTAATGTATATCATGAACTCAGCTCAGTTTATATCTGCATGGATTAAGTCCAACAAGAGAGGCATTTCTGTAAAACTGTCAGGAAAACAAACCTGTTACCACATAAAAATACATGCAGCACTCTGAACACTTTAGTTTAATGAATTTATTTTGCTGTGCTTATCCCAGGCTGTGAGGCAGAGGACAGTGATTTATAACTTGTAGAGCCATAGGCCTGATAGGATGATGAAGGACCATTTCTTCTCATTATGCCAGCAGAGCTTCTTTTCATCTCTTCTCTTATTCTCTCTTCATTGTTTGCCCTTGGCATCATCAGTCACCAGGCAGTGCAGTTTACAAACATTGTTTTGGCTGGCAGAAAATAAATCGGTCAGCCAATGATGTGAAATCCATCAAATTCCTACAAAGCTGCAGCTTGAAACCCCTATTTGAGCTGATCCATTCTTGAGGTAACATTTTACTTTTAAGAAATAGATTCTTCCCTCCTCACTCATTACTCAGAGGAAGATGCATTTCCTTTAATCTCTCAGCAGTCAAAGACTGACCAACTTCCAAGAGCCATAGAGACTAAATCATTTATCTCTGAACCTTTTTTTGCTTTTGTTACAAAACCCACATGGACAACTTTATGGAGGCAGTAGTTGAGCAGTGTTTGTCATTGTGGGTAACCAAATGTGAATAATAGCCAACATGGTGAAAGTAGCTGAACTTCGTTGTTGAAAGGAAAACATATAAACCAGAAAGGTGACAGGAACAGGTCTAAAACCAGAAACAATGTGTCCTGTTTATTCACTTGAAGTAATTTAAACTATAAAGCCCTGTTTGTTTGAGGGGTTTGGTATAATCCACAAGTAAATCAGTTGTCTGCAAAGGACTGAAGCTGCTGAATGGGAAATTAGGTGCTTGTATATTTTATGTAAAAAAAAAAATAAATCTGGATTACAAATCAGAACAAAAGTAGACACACTGGTATGGCTTTCCTTAAATAATTGAGCTATCTGGCAGAGCTGTTGTGACCATAATGTGACTAGATACACACTAGAATGGAGACATGAAGAAGATTTGCAGAATATGAAGGCTGGAAGGCATAGTGCCATGAATATATGAATTTTAGACTCTTGGGGCAAGTCTTGAATAATATCCCCTAACTATAATTATTGCCAACTAGGGTATCACAGACTAGCACTAACAGAAAAGTAATTTACTCTGCTGGTCCACTACATCTCTATTTTGATGCGTGTTTGAATGTTTGTATGATGGGGCTTTTTTTTATGGTAGCCATGTAAGTTGATGAACCTAAAGTTACTGCTAGGTCTGAGTCTAAAAGAAAGTATGAAAGGAAAACATTTTTTTCAGTGTTCTGACCTTTTCTATGCTCCTGTTAACTGGATTTACTGCTTATAGCCCACACAGTGGTGATAGCAATGATTAAAGTCTTCCAGAATAAACCTAAGGACCTGAATGAGTATTTTTCAAGAGTTTTGCTCTTCACAAATTTCTCATAAGTTGTCAGTAATTATTTGCCGTCAATAACTGGAAATTGAAATGTGCATAAAAGAGCCAGAGGTAATGATTGAAATGTTCTGAATAATATTTCTTAAGTTTGTAGTAGCTTGCATGTGTGTGTCCCATGCTCCTTTTCTTTACCAGCCTGGCAATGCCAGGGTTGTGAGGTACCCCAAGGACCAGGGCTGTGGCATCCCATGTTCATATGTGTCACACTCTTCAGTCTCCACCTGTGGGACATGCCTTGCACTGCTGTACAAACTGAAAGTTTTAAGCTGATCTAAACCATTTCAATCTGCAGAAGGCTGAGCTGTGGGGTGCTGCAGGCTCAGCACAGAAGACTGCAGTACTCTCAGTGCCAGAGCCCTGGAAAGACAGGTCAGGAGGGAGATCTCTGTCATCTTTATGTGAGTCCCATGGTTTCTACCTGCCTGAAGTGGGTCAAAACCAAAATAAACTCCCTGATCCCAAATCTGTCATTTATTTTTATTTCCAATATTGTGATCAAGTAACAGTAGCCAAGTGTCTAAGAACATGCAAGTCTCTCAAGGACCAGCAAAGAGTTTAGCTGTCCCACCAGTCTGGGCTGTTGAGAAATTTCAGACCTGCTGTTGATTCAGAAGGGATGGGATACAGCCACCCCCACCCCAAATGCATCAGTTTATTTGCTATTCTGAAATGCATCAGCAATCAATAACTTTACCTTGATCTTTTTGGTGCAGCAAATATTTGTAGAAGCAAAGACTTGACTGAAAGTCTGTCCCTCAGAATGACAAAATTCAGGATGAAGAATACATTTGCTGTAATAAAACTTGGGGGCTCTTTAGTCCTTTTAAAGTGGCAAAGTAGGGAAGTGTGCTTTACTCTTGGAAAGTTTGATTAAGTGCCATATCTCTCTTGTTGCTTTATTTTAAGTCATCAGACTGTCACAGCTGTCACAGATCTGGCTATCCAACTGTCTAAAGTATTTGTTTTAACAAATGACTTTGTGCTTTGGCAGCCTCCTCAGGCAGTGAAGTTGTTAGATTTTCAAATTACTGTTTGGATACTTACAAGATTGGCTGCTGATGTCCATTCAATTTGCTTTTTATCTTTCTGTGAGGACAGTATTTTTTACTGGGTTGCTTTTATATTTTTTGAGGAATTTAGACAGTTACTTTTCTGGTTCTCTCCAAGATCAGCAGCTCTGCAGATGACTTTCTTTCTGGAAATGTTTGAAATCAGTGAATATTTATTGAAACTTCCAAAGTGTTTCAAATAATTCCATGTACATTGAAGTTTGTATGACTCCTTCTTTATTTTAGAATGGGTATTTTTTTAAAAGCAACATTTTTAAAGCCTCTTTTTCCCTTTTGAGTACACATCTCTCTTAAGCTGTTGTTTGCAAATGATACAGGCAATTACCTTTATGAACTTCTAATATGTATAGCAGGCAAATACAAATGCTGCTGTTGAAATGGTGGAGAATTTACTTTATTGTTCTTAGATTAAGGAGCACTATTTTTCACAAACAGCTCTAACTCGAAGGAAGTAACTGATTGTTACAGGGGTTTACCTGTTTCCTTTTGTGACAGTAGGCAGAGGTGGTAGTCCTGCAGAAGAGAACAGATGAGTTCAGCCATCAGATAGATGCCTCTGAACATTCTTTTGACTTTTTCACAGGAAACCATGCTCTGGTGAACATTCATTGACTCTTGGTGGAACAGCTGTGTGTTGATGGATTCCTTCAAATTGAAGGTAGAGTCAGAGCCAATTTTTTCATTCCTTTTGAAAGAGCATTTTTTGTTGGATTTCTTTATCAATTTCAGGAGCTTCTGTGCTAAGGGACCTCTTAAAAGTAATTCATCTTTCATTGGTACACATATTGAAGTCTTGACACAGCTATGACTTCATCCATATTTAGTTCTTGTAGAGATATGAAGAAAGACCATTTTTCTCTCTATAGAGAAAAAGAAAGATTGGGTGGGGGAAGAAAGATTAGCTTCAGGATCTGAGTTACTAGATGCTAATTCTCAGAAGCATACTAAGTCCTTTACAAATGAATAGAATAATAGCCTCACTTCCCCAGGGGTTTTATTCTGCTTAATATATAAGAGGTATATTTAGATTTAAAGAGATTGTAGCTTCCATGATGTTGAATTGCCACATTTCAGTCATATCCTTCCCAATGAATATAAAATGCCATCCTTTATTTAAACATGGAAGTGTTATTTGGCAGCAGTGTACATACTGCTATTGGTTGTAGAGGTTACAGAGTCACGGAGTGCTGGTATCTGTAATTTTTTAGGAGACCACTCTTTACTCTGCTGTGGGCATTGAAACAGCTGAAACTTCTTTGGATTCTCTATATGGCAGTATTTATAGCCTGACTGTTCAGCATCTGTTTTTCATGCAACATATATCTGTGTCTGCAGGGAAAAATCTATATTAAAACTTCAGATATAACTTTCTGGCTAAAGTTACATAAAGTCTTGGATTTAGATTTTCCCAAGAACATCTATATATAAACAGCATCAGCCTACAAAACCTTTTATAGCTATTGTATATTTTTATTTCATTAATCATGAAAAATATTAACATGATTAAAATCTTTTAATCAATTTCTGAACCCCACTAGAATCACTGTTGGAATTAAGAACTCTTTGCATGTGTTGAATCTTTCAACATGGCACTAGAAACAGTAGTTTCAATCCTTACAGGCTTTTAAAAGTTTCTCCCTTTTGTATTCCTTCCTCATACCAAAGAGATACCTTTTGAAGATTCATGCTTTCCAGGAAATTAGTATTCTTCACATCTTCCTATCACTGTCTAAAAACCATGCAGCTCTTCATCTTAGAAAGCCCCTGTAGACTATTTAATTTAGCTGATTATTAAAAAAGCACAACATGTTAGGGCCATCATTGTGCTTTTACAATGACTTCTTCTCCCCACGGTCTGTTATATTTCTGCCTATTTTAAGCTGTGCTGAAGTGCCTCCTGTATTTCTCATTTTCCCCCTTTAGTCTATGTGCCTTTATTCTACTTCTAGTCTTCTATCTCCAGTCTGGTCCTATGCCATGCATGTAGGTCATGGTGAAGGGCAGCAAAATATCTGAGTTCATAACCATAATGAGTTTATCAAATAACAGGTAAAAAACCAAAAAGGATTGAAAAAGATCTTGTGAAGAGGACGCAAAAGTTCTTTAGTGTTAATTTGGCCTGCCCATCAGCAAACACTTGATCTTCTCTTGCCTCACTTGTCCCTATCCTGTTTGAGAGATAGAATTGTAAAACTTGTTGAGTTTCAATTTCTTTAAACCCACATAGGTCAGTAAATTGGAAGACTGTAAATGAAAACCACCTGCAAGGCCCTTTACAAAAACCGTAGCCCTTCAGATTATATATATGTATAAAAAAAAAAAAAAAAGGTGTTTCAGGTGTTTTATCCATTTCTCATAATAACCTTTTCTAATTAAATTTCAGTCAATTTTTCTTAATGTGGTTTTTAGCAATGCTGTATTTTTATGGGCCTACGTATTTGTATGTGAGAAGATAAATATTTCTATATAAAAAATATCAATGGAGTTTTTGAATCTGCTTTAATCTCTTTCCTTAAAGGCATGAACATTCAGCAAGGATTTTTTTGTTTTGTTATACTTTGTTTCCAAAGTCAATAGGAAACATCTCATAAAAATGCATTTTATTTTGTAAGTTTAATGCTAGATGTTGTTATTTACATGCTGTGTTATGTTGGGAAAAGAGATAGCTTCAATTCATGACATTAATAATTCCTCTCATAAATCATATTGTAAAGAAAATAAAATAAAAAAAGTCTCAATAAAATCAGTTTCAAATATAACTGATACACCTCAGGGTGTATCTTTTAATTATCTTTCCTAAGGAAGGAAATGAATATGGTAATGTCATAACTCCAGTAATATTTGCCTGGGTGCTTGACCATTTCTTTGCTAAAGAAATTGTTGAATCCTTGTGGCAGCCTGAGTCACACAGCTGGAGAACATCCCTGCCAGACCTATACAGACTGCTAACACAAAGTAGGCTTTTCCTGTGGAAAAACTGACAACTGCTCTGGAGTGAATTTTCTATACCCTTCACTTTTAAATTGAACTGTCATCAGGCACTATACTTAACAAGCCTACTTTATATGCTATTCATTAGATGTCTGTTAATAAATGACTGACAAGGCAAATCTGAAAGATTTCATCAGTGATCTGTCAAAATGCAGCATGATTAACTCTCAAAACTTAGAAGTTACTGTCATGAGGGCTGTCAGTTTGAGTTCATTTGTTTGCTTCACTTGGTTTGGCTGGCAAAACCTATCTTTGTTTAAAATCATGCCTCTGGGACTATCTGCCTGGTTCATTTTGTCTACAGAATGGCTTTCTACCCAGTGCTGGAATCACGTACTTCTCACTGAAATGGTGTTGGAGCAGATACACCTGACTTCTGGGAAAGCCAGAAGTTTCCACTTTATTATGGTACCCTCCCCTGCAGGAGGGAGGGTGTATGATTTATACAGCCTCCTGCACAAGTGTATGATTTATCCCTTAGTGTGTACCACTCACACAGATCCATTTCAGAAGCCAGAGAAGCTTTGGATATGACACCAGACTGGCTTCTGCTTTCAAAGCTTATTGCAATCTTAAGAATTTACGCTGATTACAGTAACTTTGAATCAAACCTTTTCCCATGGTGTTTTGTGAAGGTGGTTTTTAGACTCTAAGATGTTCTGCTGTATGAGGTAGAAACTGTGGTATTCTTGTGCACTACAGAGGGGTTTGAAACTCATGCTGTGACATTCCTTTAACCTTTTCCAAGGTGTCTCTAAATGAGTTGCTCTGGAGAGAGCCAGGTGCAGAGTCCAAGCAGAGGCTAGAGAGCAAACCAACAGCTGGGCAATGGGGTAGATTTTGGTTCTTGCAGCCAAGATCATTCCTTAATCTTCCTTTGCTATGGGTGTATATCTCACAGACACATATAGCCATATCCACTATACAATCAGTGTATCAATACACCTTATCACCAAAGTATCCTGTACAAGAAATGCTGCATGTAGCCTGCTCTGAGATGGAACAAGGAGGCCAAAATGGAATTAAACATCGATGCATCTCCCATTCTATATTTGGCTGACAAAAATATCTCAGTAGGAGACTAAGTCCAAAGTATTAAGTGCCCAGCAGGAGCCCTTAAAATCCCTTTAAACCAGTTAAGACATAATAATCTTGTTTCTTTGTTGGACTTATTAGATTCTGTTCCATAGTGTGTACTGATTCTTCTAGTAGGGATTCTGCATGGGGAACAAAAAGAGAAGGTCCTACACTAATTGTAGAAAATATGTCTTTCACTTACATTTAATCCAGAAATGATTTGGCTTAGGTAAAGGTCTTATTTTAGACAAATTGTTCACATGGAAACTTATTAAGAAATTCAAAACTATTCCTTCCTGTTCTAGACAGGCTGTATCATTGAGAAATAGCCAACTTACAGGTCAAAAAATGTAGCCTTGTCTTTCTCAGGATTTTGGTGAAAGTCAAGTGCTATATTTAATAAGTTAAATTGTTGTGTTATGCTAGAAACATGCAAAAGTTTAATTTATTTTTTTTTCAAGTAATATAGATCTTTATTTGCTTTTTATTTTTAGTTTTCTAAGTAAAGTAGTTAGGAACAGAGATTTTCAACTTTTGCATCTTTCTGCAAATGTCTTGGCCTGCCTTTTCATCTGTGTTTTTTTAAAATTTATAATTCAGTTTTCACTCTTGAAATAAGATACTGCTACAATCTTGTAAATAGGGGATAAAATACAAAATTTTTGAGTGGTTTGTCATGCAGCCTTCAATTTTCTAAGATGTGAAAATATCTCATCATCTTTTTAAACACTCGTTAATTCAGCAGGATTACTTGTACTCAAATTAAGTATGCACATAGTCCTTTTCTGGGATCAGATTGACAACTCTTTAAAATCCAAGCCTTTTTAAAGATGGGTACACTGTTTCCCTTTTTCCAGTTGCTTGGGTCTTCACCTGGCTGCCATGACTTTTCCAATATCGTGGAGTGTGGCTTGGCAAGGTCAGCCATTTCCCTCAGGATTCTGGGCTAGATCTCTATGTACAGAGATTTATGTGCATTAGAGTTCCTCAGGTTGTCATGAACCTGATCTTTACTTACAGTGGGAAGAACTTTGCTCCCCCAGTCTCCATCCTGCTGTTCATCCTCTCAAGAGGTGAGGGAAGAGAGATTGCCATTGAAGACTGAGGCAAAAAAGTTGCTGATTACCTCAGCCTTCTCCTAATCCACTGTTACTGGTTTGTTACTGTTGTTTTTCAGGGTTGCACCTTCTTTCACCTTCCTTTTATGGTTAACATACCTAAAGAAGCTCTTCTTGTTATTCTTTGAACCCCTTGTCAGGTTCAGTTCCAGCTTCTCCTTGGTCTTCCTCACCCCTATACAACCAAACTTCACTCTGTACTCTTCCAGAGTATATTACCTTGCATCCACTGCCTGTGCATTTGCTTCTTTCCTTTTACTTTGACCAGCAGTTCCCTACTCAGCCATGCTGGTCTCTCACCTGACTTTTTGCTCGTGGGAATTGCCAGTTCTTACACTCTGTGGAAGGCTTCCTTAAAGGTCTGCTGTTTCCACTCCCTTGACCCTGAGGGAAGTCTCCCAGTGGATCCTATTGACTATATCCTTGAAAAGCTGGAAGTTTGCTTTCCTAAAGTACAGGGGCCTAACTTCTCACCTTTCTGAGCCATATCCCTCAGGACTGCAAACTCCACCAATGCACCATCACCTCAGCCCAGGCTGCCTCCAGGCTTGATGTCTCCAATTACCTGCCTTATGTTGGTCAGATCCAGCACTGAATTCCCTCTGGCAGAGCTGTCTGTTGGCTGGCTCAAGGAGTTATCCTCCATTCATTCCAAGACTGTCCTGAATTGCCTACAGCTCACTCTGCTACTTTCCCAGCAGATGTCGGGGTGTTTGAAGTTCCCCAGCAGGACATGAGTAACTTTGATTACCTTGTTTGAGACTTGGCCTTAGTTTGTGTTTCTTCTCTCAGTAATGCTGCCTGGTAAGTCCTTCTAAATATAGTTGAAGAAGCTAAAAGACCACATATCATCAGTGAACAGAGAAACATAAAATCATCTTTGCTTCCTCTAAGCAAATCTGGACGTTAAATCAGGCAGACCCCCAGCTGCTTTACATTTCTATCTTAAGAAATAGGAATGTGATACATGCTGAGAAACTCTGACTGCAGGAAGCTGTTAAAATAATGAGCAATTTATTTGGAGGGATAATAAGGGTTTAGGTCTGACTGTCTGCAATGAGGAAAAACCAAAATATAGTGTAAGTATATGAAATCATGTTGGTGTGAAATCAGTGTGGATGTGGTCAGAAATATGCTGCCTGTTTCAACTGTATTGATGAAATAAAAATTTTCAGGTAATATAAAAAGGTTTTATATTAGGAAAACAAAATTGTTCTACAGTATTTCTTCTGTTTGTGTACATATTGCATATGTCTGAGACCTGTTTCTTTCACCCCTGTTCACCTTGAAATAGTCATCATATACAAATGATCCTATTAAAGCCTGTGAGGTTCACTGAGGTGGATAATGTCTGAAGGGCTCAACCTCAACTAATATGAGTTAGTTTTGAAAAAAGTCCACATTAGATTAAAATATAGCTTTTTTTGATTTAAAAAAAAAAAGTTGCTTTTTTTCCTAGGTACAGTCATTATATGCAAAAATTGAAATATTAATGCTTCTACTTTACAGTGCATTTGAATCCTTTTATAGATGTCTTGTATATCAAAATCCCCACAGAGTATATTTTTATATCTTTGTCTGTTGGGGTTATGCAAAAATTCTAGGGAGTAATTCTGTCAACCTATTATTCTCTGGATAGCAGCAAATGAAAATGCTGGATCAAAGTATTCTACTTTTATCTAGCTAAAAGTCAGAATAATCTATAATATAAAAGCTAAAGCATTCTTTTTAGGTTTCATCAGGTCACAATGGTGGTGACATCTACTTCACTGTGTAATGTACTGTCATGTCACCTCAGATACACTGGGAAAGGATTTGGCATGGTGTCACCTGAGATCATTATGGTCAGGACTTTCTCTGGCTTAGGGAAAAAAGTGACAGTTGGAGGAAGACACTGGGGAGAAAAACCTCAGGTTTTGGTATTTCTCATTTGGAAACACAAGACCATTTCAAATCATGGTTGGGTTAAATTGAGCCAGTATGTACCACAGTGCTGTAAAGTCCACCCTTCATTAAGAACTGTTACACATTTTAGAGAAAAAAGCTTGATTAAACCAGAAAAGATTTTGTTCTAATCACTGGAATGTGTTGCCCAGATGGAAGATACCATGTGTCTCTTTCTCAATATTCTTCTAAGGAATTAAAATTGGAATTTTATTCTTATATCGCATGAGACATTGTTTGTTCTTTCAGATAGTTATAAATGCAATATTCCAGTATAAGAGTGTTATGACAGTTTTGTTCTCATTTTCCCATCCTTTCCAAATCATCTTTAACCTCACAACCTTTGGATAGGATTAGAATCAAAATTACTTCAAAAATATCCACATGAGGTAATTCTTCTGTATTCTAGCCTGACACAGAAAGCAACCAAAATCTCACATATCTGCATTTACATGATTATCATGCATATTTCATATAATAATTTTGCTTGAATACTATTGAACATGTATTGTTAAGAACATGTAGACCCATAGGAGTAATCTTGTGAGTTAACAAAACTAATGTAAATTATAAATAAAGTATAAAGTTATTGTAATTTTTAATATACACAGAATGACAAAATCCAGCCCCAAATCTCCAGTTTGGAAAGGCCTTTATGTTCTTTCCTTACAAAGAACCATTTACTTTATATGATCATCATAAGGATATCAGCTCTTGCTCCTCACTCCTTTGTGTTATTCTGCTGGTGGAAACATCCTAAAATTCACATATGACCCATATTTCTGAAGTTATGTTATATATACTTCTCAGTTAAATTTATGTATCTCAGAGGTAATTTAAAATTTTGACATTGGTTGCAGCTAATAAAATCTGCACCTTTTTTATTCTCCTTGGTACTCTGTGCAAGTCACCTTAACTGAAGTCCTACACGTTGGGTAATACAAATTCAAAAACAAACCCTGGTTTTGTCTAGGCAGCTCATTTCAAGCTAATTGTAAATGAAATAACTTGGCACAAACAGCCCCTTCTGTTGTTGTGGGCCATTCCAACCAAATCAAACTAAACTTGAAAGTCATCTGTTCACAGGATGACAAAGAGTTAGAAGTTTCTCAGGTTAGTTTGATATTGTTCTGGCTTCTGATCAGCCTTCTGGTTTCTGGTGGAGAAAAGGAAAGAGCCCACTGGGAGAGGAAACAAGGCTTGGG
>VZRH01005838.1:368299-513985 GCA_013397555.1 Urocynchramus pylzowi
TTGTTATTTATTTACTTATTTCATTAATTACTGAAATGTTACTTGTCCAAAATATAAATTTAACATTCTTGTGTTAAAAGGAGACAGTAATTTTGCCAGTAATTACTGGCAGTATTACTACTGCTCAGAGTGGCTTTCCTTTAACCTGTAGAATGGTGGGAAACCCTGTCTTCCTGGAAAGTTTTTCCTGCCACAGATAAGACTTTTCTTACACCCCTTCACCTTCACGGTGTACCTGCAAACAGCCTGTCTGTCTTAACAGAACAACTGTAATGGCTACTAATGCCTTCTCTAGCCATGGAACTGACCTGCAAGGCAACAGTTTGATGGATGAGTGCAGTCTGTATCCTTGAGCAAAGGAGGAGCATAGCCTGGATCTGTGATGGATTTGCTGGTCTCCAAGGTAGAGGGTGTATGTCAACTTAATGTGTCAAATTACATGCTTACACCAACAATGAACTTGAGTGTCTCAGAGAGGCAGAGCAATGTATGCATGAAAGTTTTGTAAATATAGAAGAGGGCAAATCAGAAAGCAGATAATTCAATAATGAAGAGAAACAAGAAAATTCCAGTCTTGTTTCTAACAGCTGTTTGTAACTTAAAACAGTGATATATCTGACCAAACACATAAGTATTTAGCCACATCTGAGGGTGCTAGGTCTTAGGGAAATCAAGGACACCAAGACTGGCAGCAGTGGTTACTGTCAAATGCTTTTGGGTGAGAAGGAACAATAATTTTAGTTTCAAGCAGAAAAGATGGCTAAAAAGCTGCAGTTGCTGAAAAAAATTAAAGGATTGATATGTGTAAACACTGTGAAGTCAGGGTATAAACATTTTTAATTTTTTTACATTATTTTGATCTCATTCTAATTCATCCAATATTCCCAGAGAATGCTTATATCCAGGTTTTATAGAAAGAGGAAAGCTGTTACTGAACTAATGGAGCTTCTTTTTGGAAATTCACAGAACACTGTAAATTTGTGCACACACACACAAGAAGAAAGTTAATTCTCCTTATTTAGACAAGAAAGTATGCTCCTGGATATAATATTTTATAGGGCTTCATTCTTCTCAGTTTCAAAGAATAAAAAAGTATTAAAAATAAAACCTGACCACTGAGATAGCAGTAGCATTTGATTTTAAAAAGCTGCTTTCTAGGCAATCTGATTTTGTTTGTTTTTCTTTTCTATGTGACTTTTACTAAGGTTGTAGGATTAGTGACCGGGGTGTATCTGGAGTATTTGTGGAACACTGTGACTTTAGTAAATTTCTTCGTATTGTCCCACAGCAACTGATTTGAAAAAAATAAATAATCAAAACTGATTTGGCCTGTAACACTTAGCCCATGAGCTCCAGACTGGCTACCAGACAAAGCCTACTGATGAATGGATGCATACTGAATTGCAGAGGGAAGCCAAGTAGTAATTTTGGGGCAGTCTGTACTTATGCCAGGCCTGGATGTGATTCATTGTCTCTTCAGTTTTTTTATGATAGCGATAAACAAATGAGCGTAATATATCTGGTTCCTTTCTGATGAAAATGCTCTGAGTCATAAAGGCATCCTCACAGTTGGGCTGGGTTTGGCAGTCTCAGTGGAACAGAGGAAGGAAAACCAAACTGCTTCCTCAGAGGCAGTCCCTTGGAGGTTAGGCTATGGATGAGGCCTGCTGGCTGGGCAGCAATGGGAGCTGCAGTTTTATTGCTGTGGACACAGCTTGTCTCAGACACATCAAACTGGCTTGTGGTAGTTTTGTACCATGGATGTTTCTTTATAGCTGTTTCCCCTCTGTTTCATGAGGTTACTCTGGGAGGGAGAGGATTAAAATATCTGAGTTTAGCTATGTGCTTCCAAGTGTCTACCCTCCCTTGGTGTGAGATGGAGAGCTAGGCAAGACAGCCAAGAGAACAGCTCAGTTCACCCTGAAGTAAATGCTGGGGGTTTATTCACAGGTGATGTGCTGAGCAGGTCTTCATTGTAACTGGAGTTTAGACATTGCACACATGGATCATCTATGTTTATTCATCATCCTCTGTGAAATGAAACCTAACCCCTTTTTCTTAGATGCTATTGTGAAGGAAACAAAAATGCTTGGCAGAAATATTTCAGTATGATGAATATGCACCATTCCCATACTGGGACTTGGCTGTACTTCCCTGAAGTAGAGCTTGGAGAGCCACATTCACAGCTTACATGATTAAAGGGCAGGCCTTAACATTGATAGTGCTGCAGACAGTATTTCAGAGCTTTGTGACTCCCTGCTCTGAAGCTGAAAGCCTCTAATTTCTATCCTCAGCCTGGCTGTCGGAGAAGCTGAGATACCATGTTTCCAAACGCATCACTGAAATACTTGAGTTAGAAATTATTATAGAGTCATCTGTAGTTCACTACTGGCAGTGAACCTATCCCCCAAAGCAGAGCCAAAAGAGAACCAGAATTTTGACAAAAATTGTAAGTCTGACCTATGGTCAGAATAATCCTACCACTAAAAATGACAAATGTTATTTACAGGAGTAGACTGCTTTCTAAACTTTGGCAGCAAGAATGGCAACATCACTTGCAGTAGAGCTCTTTTACATAAATAACACTGATCAGCCACCAAACTAAGCACTGACTGCATATTGAACCAGGTATAAAAATACTACATGTTGAATCTCACTACATATTGAACCAGGTATAAGAATAAGCACCTATTTTATCTCTCTCTTTGTCTCCTCTTCGATTTACTACAAGTCAAGAAATCTTGAAAAATATCTATCAAAACTTTGAAGCTAGCCAATGTTATTCCTTGCAATAATTTACAAACTTTGCCATTTCAAATTAGAAGCAATCTGATCAGAAAGTAGATTTCTCCACTGAATTCTGAAGAAACTAGTAGAAGATACCAAAAGTCTTTCAGCTCTGATCCCATCTTGTGCTTCCAGTTCCCAAATAGTAAGCATCAAGTTTGAACAAGACGTAAATCAACAGTCAGAGTCCAGCCTTAGGCACAGAACAAAGATTACTTTTGTTGTATCGAACTGTGACCTACTTGCAAGATCCTGGACACAATAAGAACTTGCTCAAAGTACTGCTGTCTGTGCTGCTTTCAATACAGTGAATTAGGAAGTATTTCTGACTTGCCTTTGTTATGGACTTTTGTTCTGTTATTTTTGTCCTATAGTTATATAGAATCTGAAGACAGACATTACAGTCATTAACCCATTCAGTAAAAGCTGCATGCAGATGTTTTCATTGGGGGAACAGAACAGCTATAAGGAAAACATTTATAAAATGCTCAATAAACATTTCAGGGAAACATCACTCCCATTTTTAAAAAGGGGGGACAGGAAAAATCAGTGAGGCTCACCTATGTCCAGGCAGAGGCTGGTGATGAGAGGTGTCCCTCAGGGATCTGTCTTTGGCCTAGTACTCTTCAATATCTCTATCAGTGACACAGACAGTGGGATCAAGGGCACCCTCAGCAAGTTTGCAGATTGCATGAAACTGAGTGATGCAGTTGACACAACAGAAGGATGGAATGCCATCCTGAGGGACCTGGACAAATCTGAGAAGGGTGCCCATGAGGGACTCACAAAGTTCAACAAGTCCAAGTGCAAGGGGCTGCACCTGGGTTGAGGCAATCTGAGATGTGACTGGCAATAGAAGTCATCAGCATCAGCCCTGCAGAGGAGGAGTTGGGACTCTCCTGGATGAATATCTGGACTCACAGCCCAGAAGGCCATCTGCATCCTGGGCTGCATCAAAAGAGGGGGGGCCACCAGGTCGAGGGAGGTGATGCTTTCCTCTGCTCTGTCCTCTTGTGATCCCACCTGGAGCACTGCATCCAGATTTGGGGTCCTCAACACAAGAAAGACATTGACCTGTTAAAAGAGGTTCAGAGGAGGGCTACAAAGGTGATCAGATGTGGGAGTATCTCTCCTATGAAGACAGGCTGAATGAAAGAGATTTTGCCCATGGTCAGTGGTATGGGTGAGTTACATCAATCTCCCCTTCAATTATTGTTTCTTTTTCATGGCTTTAATGTCAATGCTTTAATAGAATCGCTTTGATATAGTGCAGTATCTTATACTACTATACTACACTACACTGTACTATACTACACTATACTATACTATACTATACTATACTATACTATACTATACTATACTAGTATTTTTCAATTTTATAGAGTTTAGTAAATAATTCTAGTTAAGATATTTTTGTCTAGTCATTTTTCACAACAGATGATTCATTTTTATATAAATATGCCTGGTTTGCTATCATTATCATTAATCCTGCAGGACAAAGTTGTGCAAAGGTTCAACAAAACCTCTATAATTTCTTAGACTTAAACCATTGACAGTCTGAGGCTAAGATTGGCTTCATTTGCCCCTAGGTTCCTTTCTGAGAAGTTTCCAAGGGGATCCTTTCTGCACCTTGTGATTCAAAGGGAGGGCTTCTCAAATAAATTTTATCTGAAGCTCCCACTCTCTCCTGCAACAGATGGTTGGGGTTGTTCAGCCTGGAGAAGAGAAGGCTCCAAGGAGACATCATCACAAGCTTCCAGTACCTAAAGGGGGTTTATCAAACAGAGGATGAGGGAGTTTTGACACAAGCAGATAATGACAGCACAAGAGGCAATAGTTTTAAACTGAAAGAGGGCAGGTTTAGATTAGATTAGATGTTAGCAAGAAATTCTTTACTCAACGTGTTGAGAGGCACTGGAACAGGTTGCTCTGGGAAGTTGTGGATGCCCAATGCCTTGAAGTGTTCAAGAGCAGGTTGAATGAGGCCTTGAGCAGCCTGATCCAGTGGAAGATGTCCCTGCCCATGGAAGGGGGATTGGAACTAGATAATCTTGAAAGTCCCTTCCAGCCCTAACCATTCTTTGATTCTAAGATTCTACAAATTCTTTTCTCTGATTTCTTCACTGTATGTTTGGGGTTTTTTTTCCTCCCTGGATGGTGTAAGTAATACTGCCTTAACTTCTGCTTCTAAGCCTTATTTGGGTTAGCTTTATTTTATTTTATTCATCATGACAAAATTGTACTTAAAATACTTATTAACTGCAGTTTCAGAATATCTGAGGAAAATCACAAGTGCCTGTGATCTTTAGATTAATAACAGACAATAAATCAGATTTTTGAAGTTCCTATTGCATCCTGGATGAAGAACCTACAGTATTAGTGATAAAAATAAAAATTATATGTCATACATCTGGTTTTTTTTTTTTTTTTTTATGAAAGACACAAAGACATATCAATAACTGGTTAGCCTTTCCTTAGATAACAGAAACACAAAAAAAAAAAAGTGAGACAAATAACAGACACACACAAAAAAATGGGAAGCTATAGATATAGGTTTATAGAAAAATAATATACCATTGTGAAGAATGTATTCTGGCAATGGCTTACATTCATATACTTCAGATGAAATCTCAGTATAATCATAAGGAAAAAAACCCTATGTAGTAATTATACTAATTATTGAAATCAAGCATCCATATCTGAAGGTCATGGGTAATTTAATAAACAGCAAAATGTGCCCAGAATTAGATTGTGTATGATGCCATGAGAGAGAAGAGTAGAGCAAACTTTTCTGTGAAAACAAATCTGATGTATCTGAGACTTTGCTGCCATGGAATTAGGGAATATTACTTTGCAAACTTTTTCCAATGTAAGTGTGAAAAGCTTTTGAAAACTAAAAAAACCCAAAAAAACCTACAAAACCAAACCAAATATGCCCAAATGGCATGAGAATTCATATTTACTTGATTCCAGTTAGGACAGCAAGTGAAACAGAATTGCACAGATATCAAAAATAAAACCCCTTATCTACTGCTAACATGTCACCTTACTTAAAGTAATCCTCTAAAACAGTCAAGCTACAATTAGTCATTGAGATAGGCTTGTATCAGAAAAATCCCTCAGGTATTTATAATACCAAATCATTAAAGTTCAAATTTTTCTTTTGCATTTGATGTGAGCAAATCTAGCATGAGCATTAAACAATTTTTAATCAGTTTTGCATAGGTGGGTGGCAGCAACTATATTTTGTGAGTGTCCTTTTGCAGCTGCTGTGATGTGTCTTAGCTGTGCTGACTTCTAGAGCTTGAGCAGTTGAAGTAAAAAACAGATATCAGAGTGGTTAGAAAGGGTCTGTTCTGAAAATGGGTAGATCTTTCATATCTTGTAAACCTTGAAGTTTAAATGTGTCTTGGAAAGCTGTAGGGTGAGATTTTCTTAAAGCTTAGCAAGATTAGGGTTTTGTATCATAATTTAGGTTTCACATTTAAATTATACCTTAGACCTTTTTCAGATGCAGGTTTCAGTTTTGAAATATCCCCAAAAAGTACAAGGAGTGAAGTTTTTTGTAAGGGATGGATTGAGGAGCCTGCGTATTGCAATGAGGAAAAAAAAAAAAAAATCTTTGTTCTGTGACAGTTCCCTCTCTGACAGATGCTTTTGAGGGCTGTCAGTTGGCCATTCCTTAATCCACTCAGAGTGGGTTGTACTTACATTTCATCATGCTCATTATTAAATCAGCTCAACTTTCTTATGGTAAATTGCAGATTGGTCTCTGAACCATCTGCGACTGTATCTGAATGTATAAGCTGGTGGATGCCTGCTTAGAAACAAGGCAGTGAATTGATGTTCAGAAAGGAAGAGGAGCTTGAAAAAGAGCCTGGCTTCTCAACATCTGAAAAGAAATGGTTGCTTTTTGTGGTGCAGCTTGGCCAGGCTGCAGCCCATGCTGTGGCAGCACTGCAATGGAGCAGCAGTGTTGCAACCTCTGCAGCAAGCTTCCAACATTTCAATTTTTATATATTCTTCTAATTCTAATAATAGATACCTCAAAGACTTTTATTTTGAAGTGATAAATATATTTTCCGCATTTTACCTCAGTGAGGCATGTACAAAAGACCCTTTAAAGTAATATAGGCTTCAAATTTGGAGTTACTCATTATGGGATTTAATGTGGAATAACTATTGCAATAATATGCTAATATTTCCTGCCTTCTGAAGAAAATTATATATGAGCAGTATAACAGTGACTTACACCAATGACGTAAAAGACCTCTGGGTTTTTATGTTATTTTTATAATAAAATGAAAGGTGATGTGGCACATGGAATTACAGAGGTAATCAAAGGTGCTTTACTTCCTCAATTTTGACTATTTAATTGTGTTCATTTGTGGGTTTTATACCAGCTGGATATATTTCTTTCCTTCTTAAAATTTATTTATTTATTCTATTGACTGTATTAGTTCCATGTGATTTCTGTTTGTTGCCTGTATTTTCAAACTACAAGGACAAAGACTTTTCAAGTTTCAAAGGCATCAGTTCTGTGAAGACAGTGAGATGATGGATTTAAATGATTTTTTCAGTGGTCAGAATCCTTATTCTAGAACTAAAGGCTCTTACTCTGAATTACAATCCACCCTGCTATGTGCCAGCTATATTTAATACAAAGTGAAATAGGATAGCTATCTGAGCTAAGGGGCCTTCCCTTCCTTCAGAATTGGACCAGATGTTGACTGATAGGTGCTTCTGGGTGCCTTTATTCAGTAAATTTAGGTTCTTATTTAATGTATCTCTCAGCAATTTCTTTTTTTCTAAGAGAATTTGTAAGGCTTCTTTAGCTCAGGAGAAATTTTTCCACAATTGCTAAAACTTCCTTGTTTCACAGATTCTCAGCATCTTTATGTATTCTTGTAGGAGTTCATGCATGGTCTGCTGGTGGCTTCATCCCATGAATCAGCCTGGCTATTTCCTGAAAAACAAATTGGTTGTGATTTCCACTATCCACTCTTAGGCTCCCGAGCCGAAGTACTTGCTAAAATTTCAACATCATTTTTACTTTCAGCAGGTTTTTATGTTTGGAACCCTGAAGTGTGCTGCCCATGGGAGGGCAATGTGATTTCTGCCCCCTCTACCTCTGCCACAGAGTGCACAGGACCTGCTTCATCTTCACATAAGGTGAAAAAACCTTCACGTTCTTAGAAATTTGCCCCCAGTTTTGTTTTTCAACAGATTGCAAGCAGCTTGCTTCCACATTTTCAATATATAATGATATCAAAGGAGCTATCTTTGAGTACAAGTCTCTGGTAAGTGAAAACAGGATACTTATTTCCTCTCCTCCAGCATTGATACTCTAAGTAGGAAGAAAACTTTATTGACTTCATCAATAAAAAACTCAAGGATTAGAAGGAGATAGGGTATTTTTTATCATTATTTGAATTTTCCTCCTGTGAAATTCATGATGCTTTTCAAGAATCATTGTTCTTTAATTTTTTTAGGAGAACATCTACATCTTTTACTTGCTAATTATCATTAATTAGAAATTTAAATGTGATGAGATGGGATGTAAATTCAGTTAACCCTTCTACATTGAAATGGACCTCAGAAAAAAAAAATATTTATTCCATGTTTTAACATGGAAAACTAGAGGAGAGAGTTACAAATGGAAGGGAGGTGATAATTACAAGGAACCAGCTGATGTTTTGTTCACAGGTTGATGTAGTGAAGTTATTAAGAAACTGCTACATAAGGGAACAACTCTCCCACTCTATAACTTGTACTGGCCAGGCTTGTACCATATTCCCACTTGGCCAAGCACAATGCAACATCATAAATTGGAACAGCAGTGTTCTGGCCAAAGAAAACAAGAAAGAGGAAATATCTCTTATGTTTCTGTACAGACATCACCACTTAGTAGCATTCATGTAATTGAATATTTGCTACCCAGAAGACATGGACATTGTCCATGGACATCCCAAAATGGAAATCTAAAAAGGTCAAAGGTTGTAGAATATGTCAATATTCTGTGAGCATTTGATTCAATAAGGTGAATGACACTTTAACCTGATATCACTTTGGCTGTCTTCTATTCCACACTCCCTTGATAAGGCTTTTATCTTCTTCAGAAGCAACTGATGCAATCTGGTCCACTGTGGTAAAGCACATCATAGTCCTTCAAAGTATGCTTAATGAAAGCAAAAGCAAAAAGGACTATTTACTTACTGGGGAAAAAATGTTTCTACAATTTTAAAGGTAAATAGAAGTCTGTTATTCATTTTGTACTCTTTTCTTCCTTTCACTTAGATAATTTTTCATTACCAGAGGGTCTAAGAGATTTTATTTTAGTACCATCAGATTGTCACTACCACAAAAATCAGTTTTTCATCAGCACTGATTGCAGGGAAGAGACCTGTCTGCTCAATCATGAGGCATAGATCAGCTCAGGATTTTTACCTACCACATGATGTGAACAGGAAGGCATTTACTTGACAGCTCCTTTTCCAAGGGTAAATTGCTGATAGCTGCAGTGCTCTATAAAGGCACTAGAGAGCTTGAGAGTTTGGAAGTCTGCTTCTCACACACACATGCACACACACTCCTCCTTTTCCTTTCCTCCTGTGTTTTTGTTCAAAACTCATCATCCTTCCTGAAAGAAGAAAGGAAAAACTGGCCATAACTTTAGCCAGTTTAGTTTAGCTTGCATTAGTGGCTCCAGCATATCTAGGCTGATATAATTTCTGGTCTACATTTACAAAATTGAAGGTTCAATAGTTTGTGTCTGTCTGTCTGTCAAGTCAGCTTGAAACCTTCTCTTTCTTGTGAGCTGTATGATGGTGGTTTTGTTAAGACTTCTGGTTCTGGGATATAGAGCATAAGCACTACATAGAGAAAAGATGCCCATCATTGTGAAGGTTTGAAGTAGAAATAAAATTTACCAATTGATATCTTATTGGGAATTGTTATGTTGTGCCTCAATGAAGAGCCCATTAAAGTATCTTTACATCAAGCAGTAATCTGTGTAAGACAATATTTGGCTGTCTGACTTGTCTGTCTCTTGAGCCCACTCAGCTTCTCAGCCTCTGCAAATACCTGGCTGGACCCTAGCCAGCCCAAATCACCCAGCTGTGGGCTCAGCAAGAGTGGGATGAGTGTCCCCTGCTGAGATCCCAGAATCAAAAGAGCCACATCAATGAGTGGTGATGAAGTTCACCTGACCTGACTCTTACAGTTGGGAGACAGCTCAGCTAGTGATAAGGGGAGAATCTCTGTCTGATTCTTTCCTCAGGGCAAATATAATTTGAGGCCAATTATGATTTTTAGCTTTCATCTTCCAATGCTTCTTTTTCCCAAAATTGTAGTAATACTTCCCTCTTTTCTCAACTGGTGGTCTGAAAACCCTTCATAAGAGGGTGACTACCACAGGTGTTTTCTACAGCCCCTAGCAGAATCGAGCTCTGATATAGGATGGAGCATGTATGCACTACCATGACTCAAATGCTACTGACTCTTACCCAGCTCATTCTTCACCTGAGTTCTGCCACAACAATAGAGGTAATAAATATCTGACAAAACTGAGTAAGGTTCAAAACACCGAAGGATATTTACTGCTATAAGGGTAGAAGTATCTTCTTGACTACAGTCTTCTTTCCAAACAGAGTTTATGGGAAAGAGGCATATAAGCTACTAGACTTTGCTGTATTAATAATGAAGGGCAAGTAGTTGAAGCTGTATTGTAAACAGAGGAGTACCAAAATGCAGTGCTCACATAATGTGTTAAGTGAAGTGTTATTGATTGGTCATAGTTAGAAAAAAAACACTAAACTAAATTGATTCCTAAAGACTGTTAAATAAATTTGGGGGAAGCCAAATGATTACAAGCAGAATAATCTAAATCTGTTTGACACATAAGACAATACAAGCTAATGAACAGTGTTTTCCAGCACTCTTTATAGAGATTATTAAAAAAATGTAAGAGGAAATGAGGCAACAAACTCTGTCAGATAATTTGTTTGTGCTGCCTTTCTAATAGCTCTTTGTTTATTAATGTGCAGTAATTTTTGATCATTTGAGCCTGGATAGCAAAATAAAAACCTAAACACTGGATTTTAGCCCCTTGTTTAGTTTCTTAGCATGAGTTTCAGTGTGTGATAGCTGATGATTATTGATCATGAATTTAAGTGATGTTTTCTATTCTGGGTTCCAAAGCAAAAGAACCTCTGGGACCAAATTATTTTGTGCCAAACACATTTTTTGAATTTTTTTTTTTACTTATATTTCATTGTCATTGTTTTGTTGTTACAAGCTGCTTCAATATAGCTTCACTTGAGAAATACCATTTGTGTTTTCTTCTAGGGATCATGCTACTCTCTTCATCCTGCCTGTTTTCTCTGGATACTAATAAAAAAATACCAATCATTGCAATATCCACACAAATATGCCTCCTTCACCATCTGAACTACCTATTAGATGATATCTAAATGCTTTTTGATAAGGTCATGAGTATTGAGACAGCCTCCAGAAGGTAACAATACTTCTTACCTTGAAAGACTATTAATATTAATAATTAGTTAACTAGACATCTGGGTATGTGGCCTTCTTTATATATATATATATATATATATATATATATATCAGAATAATTACAAAGTGTATCTGATGTTGGAGAAGCTCTTTTTCTCCTCTAAACTGACCACAAACAATAAACACTGGTCACTGAGTTATCTGTTCAGTGATGCAGCCCTGGCTGGCTGAGAAAAAGATACCAAATATGTCTTGGATGGACATGGACATTGCATGTTAGTGGGCTTCATTTTGTCTTACCATGTGGACACAATAATTTTATTTCTGATGCTAAGAAAGTGGAAATCATATCTGTGCCTTGAAAGAGGATGCAAATGGCTGGATGAAAGCATTCACTCTTGGCAACTCATCTGCAGACCCTCAGTTTGACCCTATGATTACCTAACAAACATGTTCTTGGTAAGGCCACTGAAGAGAGGCATAGACCTCAAATTGTGGACTAGGCTGCTACACTCTGCTAACAGAACTGGCATTTCCCTTCAGTCTTAGAGACTCCAGCTGGGATGTCCTTTGGGGGCAGTGTCACATGTAGAGGCCTGGAAGGAACACTGCTACCAACATTCAGAACGCACTGGGTCTTCTTCTTGGTCTGTTTTGATGAGACTTGTAGGATGCTTAGAATATTTCTTTGCATGTTTTCTACACAGTGGAAGAAAAATTATGAGTTCACCAAAACATACTCCTACTGTGTTGAACCATTCCTTCTAATCCTTGCTCTTTTTTTACCTCTTGAGATTTAAAAAGCTCAGACCTTATATTGCACTAATATGTACAGCCACTTTACAGTCTCAGAACTTTACATTCACCTAGTTTTCATTAATCAGATACATCCCATCAGCACAGTTTACACATTTTTAAAATCCATTATATTAAGTAAGTAGCTTATTGCCTTATTTTTAATACAAGCAGTGATTTCAAAGAAAGTGATATTTTAAAGTGGTGCTATGATGATTGATGCTAGTATATGTGTAGTTTCTGAACCTTCAGTTATTTAAACCTTTAAATGCCTTTCCACAGAAAAGAATCACTGCACACTGCACTACTCTCAGGATTAATTGAAGTGAGTAATACACGAGAAAAAAAAATGGCTATTTCTCTTTGAAATGACATGATTATCAATATTTAGTACTCCCTTTGTTTCACAAGTGTCAGAAACACAAGAGAAACTATTTAAAATATGAACTTTTACTTGCTTTTATGTTGTCTTATTAGTCTCTGCAAAGACAGGTATACTGATCAAAGACTGGTAAGGCAAATGGGATGTTTTCCATTCAGCAGAGATGAGAGAACTCAATTTCCAATTAATCTTCCAATTACCTGTGTCATGTTTTCAGTAATATAATATTATCTACCTTTACACCTCTTCTGAAAGGGCCAAGGGAACTTCTGGAATACATATGTCACCCATTACTGTTTGTAAGTTCCCTTTACTGTTAAAACAGGTAATATTTGTGTTAGCTATCTTGTTCCTTACCTGTGAAAATGCTGACATTTGTAATAAACATGGAAAAGACTTGGGATATCAACTCATACCAGCGTAAACTGGGTCAAATATGATGGACTCCATACTCCATACTGCTGTTAACTTCTTTAACCTCACATTAAAAGCCCAGAAAACTTAATTGTTAGCAACATTGTGAGAGTGGCAAAGAAAAAAAACGTAATTAAAACGGGCATGATCTCCTTTGTATGCCTTCATTTATTTACTCATTTATTTCTAATATATTAATGATATCATGGAACTGGTGAAATGTGGTCTTCTAGTTTGCCATAGCTGAAAGGCTGCTCCTGAGATTAACTTGGGAGCACAGAGGAAAGGTATCTAAATTCAAGTGAAGCCATGGGATTTTGTGTAATAACTACAGCTGGGAGCTTTAAGGGAAAATTGCTTTAGAAAATAGCTAGCCATCTTATAGCTGTACTATAGCAGACACAGGTGTAAGTAGGATGGAAGTAGGAAACATTTAAATCTTCTTACTGTTGCAGACACTGCTGCCTGCCGTTAGTCCCAATTTGCAATCTGCAAAACAGATGATATTTCAAGAAGATGGAGTGAATTTTAGAAGATATGTGCCTCCATCGTGACATCTGTGGGGAGAGTTCAACACATTGTGCTTTTAGTCCTGAAGAAGAAGAGGTGCCTGCAGGGGCACAGAAGAGATTGAATATCAATTGAGAAAAGTTACTTTATTAGCAGTTCTTCAGTATAACAGAAAAGTAAAATTAATGAGTTAAGAGGAAAAGGCACTGTCAGTCCCTTAAGGGGTACAGATGCTTGTGTGAATGAGTCATATCACTTAGGGGAGTAGCAGTCTGAATGTACATACATTCTCTTTATCTTTGCACAAAGAAGGGATAAAATACAAAAGGGAAATTATTCTGCAGAGGTAAAAAGAGTATCAGAACCCAGAGGACTGTATATATTTTTTTCAGAAAGGACAGTTCAGAAGAAAAATTGCTACCATCTAGTTGTTCTTTTTCTTTTATTATGCTACTTTATGGAAATGTAAGTGAGCAGCATAGCCTGCAAATTTAGCATCATAAATAGTGTGAAGATTGAGAGTTGAAGATAACCTTGTTATCTTGCTCTGTCTTCCTGTGCTCATTTCAAATCTCATTAAAATGTGTCATGAATAAAGAAGAAAAAAGTCCTGTTTATACCTGATTCTCTCCTTTTTTTTTTTTTTTTTTCCTGAAGAGATACAGCCAGAATGCTTAAAAAAAATTGTTTGCATCATTTTATGCTTCTCTTTCATTTGCCTGCTCTCTTCTTATCACAGTTCTGTATGTTTGCAGAACTGGAATTCTGATGAGAGGGAGACCAGGCAAACTGCATGGCTGAGGAGCTACAGCTTCCAGGCCTCTCGGTGTCCTCATCCTTAGGGATCTGGACATGTAGCAGAGTGACACACTCTGTCTCTGCATTTGACCTGGGTTTGCCTTTGTTGTTGACTCACACACAGGCTGTTCTGTAAAAAGCAGTTGTTTGGCCCATGCCTGAGTGTGTTACATAATGAAAATTCACATCCAGTGCAGGGACTACTGGGAACCAGGCAGAGATGGGACTGCTGTGGCTCTGGCTGCAGCTGAATTGTGTTTTTTGGAGATGACAGTGAAAAAAATATCTGATGGATCCAACAGAACATAGAGCTGTGAATGCTGCCATAGTGAGGCTAGTTGAAGTTGGCAACTGATAATTTTTTTTCTGTTCCTTGAGACAAAGAAGATGGAAGAAAACCGCCTTCAACTTGTATATTAATGGGAAGGAGCTCTACATTTCAAATCTTTAGAAAATTCCAAGGCAGTACTACTATGTTTTGCATTAGCTGATTTTGGTTTTATGCTTGAAGTCCTGCAACTGCTAAATTGCTTGCATGTTTAATATTTGGACTACTGTGCCCATTGCAAGAATATAAAGAGAAACAGATATTGTCTTGTAGAGTTACATCCTAATCCTTAATTCACAGAATTATCTGAAAACTGTGGTCCTTCCTTAAAAGCACTTTCAGAGGTAAAAAAAAAATATCTTCTCTTTCAATAGCAGGGTACTACAAACCAAGCACTGATTGTTTATTTTTTTTTTTTTTTTTTTTTTTTTTTTTTTTTTTTTTTTTTTTTTTTCTGAGGCTTACTGCTATGTATTGTTCCATACCCTTTGATTTAACTGGCAGGACACTGAAGCCTGTGGATTGCTTGCCTGGTTGACTAGAGAATTCTCTTCTATTTGCTCCCTTTGTCTTTAGAGACAATCTGTTCTCAAAGTACTGATAGCTAGTCTACTTTAAGTATATGAAGACTAAGACACATGGGCAAGGCCAGCTAATTCTACAATCCCACTTCATTTTGGTGATATTTGATTCAGATCTTCAAGAATTTGACTGAGTTTAGAGGAGACTATGTCCTGCTAATGCCTGCAGGCAGTAAAACACGCTGACTCAAAATAGAGGAGACACTCAAGTGAGGTGAGCAAACATCAGTTCAAGTTTCTCTTCCCCAAAGTCAGAGAGAAAGAAGTCAACAGGGGAAAGAGCATGAGACACCAAAATTCTTTGCAGTGGGGAAGAGGAAGGGAAAGAGCAGATGACCTCTAACTGCCCTGCACTCTCTGCTCTTTACAAGTCAAAAACCATCCCAAGAAGTGCCACTCAGATACTCATTTCTTTTTCTGGTCTCAGCATCACCAGTCAAACAGCCCTATGGCACTCTGTTCACTGCCAAATGTTTCTGTCTCTTTCACTTTCAGCTGCCTCTGGAAATGTTTAATGTGGCACTGCAAAATGACTGGCAAAAATATTCTGCAGCATTATTTACTATGGTACTTTGATGTTTTATTGAATGAAACCATCTGTTCAGGAATGTTTTCCAACGTTGTGGGCTAGATCTAGAATTTACTGCTGCAATATAGCTTGTCTGAGGGAGTTTCATAACAGGAATGCCACCCAATGTATCACAGATATGTGAGACTCTGAGTAAGAAAAATATTGAGAAAGCTCCTATTTCCTCCCATAAAACAGAGCCAATAGACTTCTTGATGGTAAAGATTCAAAACAGTTTCAATTTTTTCCATTACAATCTGATAGCTGTGTTCTATGTGCTCTGTAAACTTGTGATTCAGGATATTTCCTAAATTACTTCAATGGCTCACAGGACATATACTTGTGGCTGATAGCAGAATGCTATAGCAGAATGCACTATAAACAGATTTATGGACATTTTATAAAAATATTGGTAGCAGACAGAATATGTAACAAGGTGGCATTTCATTAACTTTTTCTTTTATACTGATAGAAATGGGTGTTTTATACTGAGAAGAATAAATTTTGGTCTTTTCCTCACCCTCTGAATTACTTGTTCCTTTGAAGTGAAACAAGAGACAGCTGCTGATAGAAGTCAGCTGTTTGATTTATTCTTAGGGTTGGGAATTTAGGAATGTACAGAACAGCACATATATGAGCATAATTAAATAAATGGTATAAATAATCAAGGTTGCAGCCTGGGCCTTCCTCATCTAAGTGTTTAAATACATCGTTGATGTTTGCTTGGACTTTCAAAAGTAAGGAGAAAAGTATACTCAAGTTAAACTTAGGTATTATGCAATATGTGCAACGAGATGGACATAGTCTCAAAGACTTCTGTTTTTCAGAAATGCCATGTAGTATGTACTTGAGTCAAAAGCTTACAGGTTTATAGATTCAGAAAAAGAAAATTAAAACATTTCTCTGACCCAAGTCCTCTGCTAACCATCACAAATATGGATACTTTAGCCCAGAAATGAATTTCTTGCTGAGTCATAATACCTTAGTAGGTTAGTAAAAACAAATACCATGCTGTGTGAGCAGGCAGGATGTAGATGACACAAAATATAGTCACATACCTATATATATTTGTAGCTGCAAAGATAAAACTGGTTTGGAATAGGAGATGATGAGTGCTTTCCCTTAGAGCCTATCTACAAAAGAACAGTGGAAAGGTAAAATGGTGCATGGGCACTGCCATTGCCTGTTATTTAAACACTCAAATACCCAAGAAAGGACCAAACAGCTTTGCAGTGTGCCTTTTCTGCAAATTGGCCCTTGAAAGCATTAGCAGGGATTTCTTAGGGCAAAGGAAAAGTTGGCAATTGTCTTTTTTTTTTTTTTTCTGAACTTTTTTAAGAACAGATATACTCAAAAACTTAGTTCCAGTCCACCTGAATCATGAAGCTGAGTTGTCCCCAGGTGCAAAAAGAGTTATGGTTGTGGAGATAATTTACCACCTACACAGAGGAAGCCAGAGGTTTCAGCAGCATTAAAATGTTAGGTTGGTCTGCCTCTCCAAGCAGAGATTATTTTGAAATCACTGTTGAGTGGTTCAGGGCTCCTCTTCTTACAGCTTTGAAAATTTCCAAATGTGACACCTGGAGGCCCAGCATCTTCTTCCCATCTCCCCCAGCCCCCATAATGGAGCCCCAGTGTGACTTTCTGGGATACAGATCCCTGAAGCCACGACATTTTAGGAGGTATCAATTCACTGAATTGTTGAACCTGCCCCCCTACCCCTTTTTTTTAAATTGGGTGGACCCGGCAGCTCATTATTCCAAAACTCTGATATTCACAATGGGAATTTAGCAATAATATTACCTTTAGAAATTCTTTCACTTTCTTCTCCTTCCTTTCACCCCACTTACAAAAGCCACTCCATCAGTTGCATCACTACAACAGTCTGTGGCACTGCACAGCAAAATAACCCTGAAACAATTCCTTGGGTCATGGCATTTCACACTTGTGGTATCATATGGGTCCCAAAAGACTTGTGGTAAATTAAAAATTAGATAGAGAGAGAGGGGAACTAAATACATCTTATTGTAGATTCAGTTTATGCACAATATTTTAATAAATTAAATTAATATACAATTAATTTTAGGGGATCTTGTTAAGTACCTAACTCCAAAGAGGTCTGGACTTTTCATCAGCTTTAAGAACACGTTTTAAGTAACACATCCTCTATTTTAATCCCTTTGAAATTAATTTTTAAGTTGGCTGACTGTGTTTGCTATATTTGACTTTTGCCTTGATTTTGCCTTTCTGTCTTGGGAATGTGAATAAATACAAGAACCACAGACTCAAATCTATCTGTCTTCCTTGAGCTGAGATTTCTCACAATGTTAACATGATTCAGAAGAGGAGCTCCCAGGAGAAATTGTGTTAAATGCTTTGACAAAACTGAATTTTTCAAAACCATCCTGCATGATAGTGATGGCAATACTTAAGGGCAATGGGACATTAATGCAAGCAAAGTATCCAGAAGGCAATAGAGTATGTACTATATAGTGTACATTTTTGGGTAGTTTAACAAAATCACTAAGCAAAGGTCATGTTCAAAAAAATTTATGAACCAACAGAACAAATACTGTTTCTGCAATCATTTTATGATGTATTAAACTAAGGGGTTAGTAAAAATAGAACAGTAGTCATTTCAGGCAAATGTGGAGCTCAAAGCATTCCTTTGAAACATGCTAAACCTAATCCAAAAGCAATTAAAAACTAAATATTTTCTTTAATAGAGAAAACACTGAAAAAGGACTTTGATTGTGTGTGTATGTATACAGAAGAAGCATTTCAATCAAAATACATCTATATAGATGTGAATTTGAGATTCCCTTACTAATAGGAGTGCTTAATAAGTCTTTAATCAAAACAACTTGATACAATTACCTCACTCTCTGAAACATAAAGCTTGGTCTACACTTTTGAATCTTTGGGTTTAAGCTCTCTGTGTTTCTATTTTTAAAGGGAAATATTTGAAACATTTCCCTAGATTTTTATGGATTTTAGGGAATTTTTTTTTTTACCTTGGATGAAAAACAACTTCTCATTTAACAAATAACTTCTCATTTAACAAATAACAAAATCCATTAATGAATAGAACCACTATAAAATATTCATAATATTTTTAGTATGCCTGTTTTAGTTACATATATAACCTACTCTATGAAACTGTGGTAAAAGTCTTTTCACCTTGGCCAGATTACGAAATATGACTGCCTTTGCAAATTGTGACCACATAGCTATTAAATTATTGTTTCCTATTTAATGCACTAGTAATGATTCACTACTGTTTTGAAAATAGAATTTGCTTTAGAAATCATTAATATCCTATGAAATCTGATACAATATGAAATAACATCAAAAATTATGTGTATTTATGTACTTATTTTATTCATTAAGGACTCTAACATTTGTGAAAGATCCATTTACCATCTGCCCACCTACCTAAAATTGCTTTTATGATTCAATTGTTGGTTATAAGTTATTAAGATCTGTAGAAAAAAAGCCAAAGTGACCAGAAATAAACCTATGCACTATTTTCCTGCAGTAAAATTAATACCCTGACAGATGATTTGAACTGTTGAAGCACTATAAAAGAAAAACAGTCAAATTATGGAATCTTTTTTCAATATTACAAAAACATTTAAAGATTTGTTGTTTTTTTTTTTAATTAGTATTCTAATTTTTCTTCTGAGGAATCTCTGAGGGTAAAAGAAAAGAAGATACTACCAAACAACACTCTTGTTATTTATTTTTTTTTTTAATATTCCTTGGAGTCCATTTTGTTGGGCACTAGCATGGTCATTACTATAGGATAGTCTTGTGACAAAAGTCAGGCATAATTTTTTATGCCCCATTCAAACTAGTATAGAAATGTATCTTTCTCAATGTATACAATGGCTGAGTCACAAATCTTTCACCCCAAGTTACTTTTCAGAGGATGTTTCTCCTTCTATTTTTTTTTTTTTTTTCACAGACATTCATTGTTCCTGTGCTTTTATTCTTTACAAGTTACTTACATCAGAAAATATAAATCATGGTAGGAAGATGAGGAAATGCATTCTAAGAATGTGAAAAATAGATGTCACTGCATTCTAACACCTCTGTATGAATAATTTACCTCCCTTGACTGCGCTGCCATCACAGCTGTCCCGAGCTTCATGTTGCCATGGCTGGACTGTTACTCTCAGCCAGGCTTTTACTCTAAATCTGGTTCAGGTATGGCTGAGGCATGGTAGAGGAGGGCACAGACAGACTTACCATTCTCTGGGTTCATTGCTGGTGTCTCAACAGCTGGAGACATGAGCACAGCCCAGGTGGCTGCAGCCTTGCTGGGAGAACCCTAGGGACTGTCCTTTCTCATCAAGTCAGTGTGTAGACTGGGTAGGAAACAGCAGGATGCTGTGGCTGCAGCTCAGCTCAGCTCAGAGTGTGTTTTCTGATGTCAGACCTAAATATATATTTATATGTAAATCTAAAACTATAAAGAACAATTTTAATAATCTAAAGTGTTCATTTAGCTCTTCTTCTCAGTAATACTCTCTCTATGGTTTTTCCCTTTATTGATTATTTGGCTTTGACATGCAAAAAGTTCACATTAAAATGTCATTGCAAGTAGTCATCAGTATACAGGAAAGCATTCTGGCAATCTGAGAAAATCTTTTTTCCTCTCTAAGTCCATTCAGAAAATGTTGTGGTTCTCTGTTTTAGACAAGATCCAAATAGAACTTACAGTGCTGAACACAGCACTTGGAACTAATAAATGAGGTAGTGCAATCACTATCTAATAATGAGCCAATGAGTCAATGATGACTTTAAAAAATCTATGTGATTTGAGTGTGGCTGTGAATCAATGATTTGAGAGTGGCTGTGAATCAATGTAGACTCAATGCACTTGCTAGGCAAGTGGAGTGGTATTCTGGATAATGCTTCATCTATACATGGGTTAACATTTGTTGTAAATTATCTCAATTTATATCTGCCTATATTCTGTTGGTATATTACATTTGTGTCAAAGAATACATATGTCAAACTTTGTTAGTTCTATAAAAATCCTATGCTTAATGTTTTCAACACTGTTAATGTTATAGTCATCATCTATAATCTGCTTTAAAGCATGAAGATGTGAGTTTTCCTTATGAGTGTATTATTTTCTGCTACATCTTTGAAAAATGTTTTGTATGACTTTGGTGAAGATGGTTTAAAAGGATGCTTTAGGAAAAAAATCATCATTTCTTTCAGCATAAGGACAGGCTTTGGCTGTCAGGGTGGATGTTACAATTGTTTTGTAGCTCCTGAAATATCAAAGTATGTAATCATGCAGACTCCCTCAGCTGTGAAATAAATATTGTGAGAGATGTAGTCAGAATTTAAAGAGTAATGGTAAAAAAAGTAGAGCTTCATCTGAGAAAATTACTCAAAAGTACTCAACAAGACCACATAAAACTCTGACTGCACTGAGACTGTGCCCATCTAGAAATAATGGGGTTATTGTATCTCTCACCACTTCTCTTCTGTCTTCTGGGCTCAAAGACTTGAAAAAATCTCCAGTTTACACAGTCTGGCTATATGGGTTTTTTTGGCTATACATTCTTATTTTACTGGCAACCCATCCTCAGGTCATTCTCAAATACCTACTAAGCTGCTTTGGATTTTAGCTTATTGCATTTGAATTTAGTGTACACTGAAGTGCAGAGCTAGCTTCCCTATCTATAATACAGTCAAACTACAATAATACTTTCTTTAAAAATACCCTCCTGACTATACTTGTTGCTAACCAACTGTTGTAATATTTCAAGTGAGAGACAGAAAGATTGACAAATCATTACCTCTTGAGAATCTGTGAAACATCTATAAATTCATTGGCTTACTCACCTGTAACTCAGTTCCTGCTTGTCTGTAACTATTATGCTGCTAAAGAATAAATACCTGTTAAACCATAGTGCCAGGTTCTGGCCTACAATTTTGAAAGTGCAACCTGTGTTGTTACAACATCACAGGGTACCATGACCCACATGAACTGAATCAGCCATGTACAATGAATTATTTGTGGTTATCACAGTGTGTTGTTTAAATATGGAGAGGCAAGAGTGTTTCTGAAGATGAAATCTCTGTCTCTATGCAGCTGAATCATAGAAAGGATTTTTTTACTCAGAAGATCACAATATGAAGACAGAAAACAGTTGGGTTTTTTTTTTTCCAATCGCCCACAACATCTGCAGAAGTTAAAGTCTCTGGTATAGTTTCTGATAGTGTGAAATTTTTAGAAATATATCACTTTTTAAAAAAACCTCTATTTTACCTTCAAGATTTGAGCTATTCCATGCATATTCTCCAGTGCTTTGCACCTACAAGCTGCAGGTATGATTCCAAAGCAGGGATGATCCATGGACTCCGTAGAACAAGAGGAACAAATATCTGAGAGTGGGATTCATGAGTATGATCACACATAAGCCAGATATTACACATTCAAGAAATGACTGTGTGTCAAGTGCCACATCTTTTTGCAACATGAATCTTCCAAGTGAGGCATTTGGGACTGCCTGGTGGGAGCACCCATGGAAGTGTATACACTAAGGCAGGAACTGTGTCTGTAACCAGTGGTCACAGTGTTTGCTTTAGCAGTAGAGTTTATATCTACTTTAAACTACTTTAAACATTTCACTTCTTACAAGTAGGGCATGAATATAAAAGTTCATATGAACATGTCCCATTTTTTGGACAACCCTTGAACTCAGAGAATAGAAAATTTGAATTTGAAAAGTACAAGGATAACTTTGGTAGACTTTACACTGTCTATATTTACACATTTCCAGGAAATATTTCAAAAACCTAATTCACATTGAATATTGTCAGTGACAGGAAAATTGGTATTCACTGTCATTCATCAGTGTACAAAAGTCTCCATTAATAAAGTCATTTAAACCAGTAGGATGATTACAATGAAGGCCAGTTTTCTTGAAGCCAAGTTGAAAATGACATGCTGTAATATCTTAATGTTTTGTTTAAAGATGGGCATTAGTGTGGTTTTTACAGAGAATGCTATAGACATGTGCCAAGACTTCATCATCTAAATAAATTCCTTCTGAGTTAATTTTCAGTCAACTGTTAGGCTATCTATGAGCTCAAGTAATGTATAATTGCTGAAAACTGTTCTAGTAAATGCTTTACTCACAGCCAGTGAGCTTTTACAACCCTTTTCTAGTTGCAGGCTTCTCTTTTCTCTGCCCATAAATAATGGTCTTTCCCCCAAATTTGACACCATATGTGCTCTCAGAGGTGAAATAAAGAGAAGAAATGAAGAGATCTGCCTAATCTCGCAAACAGAAGTCCTGACTAAGTTACAATGACTAAGCACATTCTTGGCACAATGCTAGACAAGTCTCAGAACTGTTGCTGGCTTGAACTAAGTGGGTCTGCCTTAGTCATACCACCTTGAGGAAGTCCATGTTTTAATACCCTTTAGCTTCCACTAAACACGAGACAAAAATCTCAGGGAATCTTTGTGCCTTTTGGCAAAGTAAAGAGGGAAGAATGCCAGTGATTTACCCAATTCTTTTCTACTAAGTCTCTAAAGTAATTCAGATATAAAAAATTCAGAGATTAATTGAAAATACATACACAGCTGGCAGTTTTTCTTAAGCTGTCACATCCCAGTAGAGAGGCCCAAGGATGTTGAGATGACATCAACTATATAAAGCTTGTGAAAAGGGCTTGTGAAGGCCTCTATAAGTTGTGAAATCAAACTGGAGGGTGCAGCATGCCTAAGATAGCATTTAGTTCAGCTCCATGGTTCTCTGAAAGCCTACACCTGTAATTTTCCATGTATCCAGGACTGACCCAATGTGCTGCCTTAACTCCTTAATAATTTTCCAGCTAAATCTGACAAGGATCTAAAGCTGACATCATGTTCTCTAAGTGAGCTTAGTCTTTTGATAATACTCAGGTCATGGACATTTAGAATAATTGTAATTAGTAGTTTTTAGATTTCCACTCTTTACATAGCATTTGGTGTACTGGCTTCAAAGGCAGAAAATGTGGGTTCAATTAATTCCTGGAAGGAGTTGTTTGGGTTGACTGTGCATCCCTCAGAAAGGTGTCAGGGTGTGAGATACGTATTAGGCTGTTTGGGTGGGTGGAAGATTTTGGAAGTTTGCATTTCTTCTCCCTCTCTGCCTTCCTCTCCCAGTCTGCAACGTACACACTGTTCTTGTTTCTTCCCAAGTGATTTTTCCTAGTTTTCTTTCTGGTTTTTTTCTGTACCTACAAGATATCATACTCAATTAAAAAAAGAAAAAAAATTTACTCAAATGATCCTTAAATAAAATTTTCACAGCACAACATGTAGATTGAGAGACAATAACAAAATCTTGCCACATCTCCTACTGATTTGAACTGAACTTCATAGAATCCTAGAGTAGTTTGAGTTGGAAGCGACCTTTAAAGGTCAAGTAGTTCAATCCTTTGCAATAAGCAGGGACATCTTCAAAAAGATCAGGCTGCTTGAAGCCCTCTTCCACCTGACATAGAATGTTTCCAGGGATGGGGCATCTGCCACCTCTCTGAGCAACCATAGTTTCTTTACTGTTCATTGATATTGCTGTGTATGCTGTAGTAGTACAACTGCTTGGGGCATTGTGCTATAAAGATATAATTCAAATTACTCTTGTTTAAAAAAAATAGTCCCAAGGGGTTGTTTCCAGGGATGGGACATCTATAACCTCTCTTGACAACCTGTTCTAGTGTTTTTCCACCCACATGGCAAAAAAAATTCTTCCTCATATCTAGTCTGAACCTAACCTTTTTCAGTTTAAAGTAAATATCCCTTGTCCTACTGCTATAGGCATAACTAAAAGGTCTGTCCCTGTCTTTATTTTAAGTTCCTTCAAGGTATTGGAAGGCCATAAACAGGTCTCCTGGGAGCCCTCTCTTCTCTGAGCTGAACAACTCCAACTCTCCTAACCATTCCTCACAGGAGAGGTGTTCCATTCCTCTCATAAATTTGTGGTTTGAAACCGCAACAGTACACAGAGTGCACATGATGAATCCAAAAGTGTGACTGTGCTGAATAACTGAAAATTTTGCTATCTAAATGAATTCTGTGCCTTAGTGACACTACAGATGTTCTGCTTAATCATCCATGCAGTTCTGAATAATATAAATACAAAGAATAGATCCAGTCTTAAAAGTCTTTCCTGTTATTCTCATGTGGAGTCTGCAAACTGAGGGTCACTTGTAGAGGAGCATGCCAATATTTCCCTTAGGAGTACACTTTGGAATTGAAGAGTGACTCAAAAATCTTATGAATGAACGTCTTTGCTTAAAAAATCATAAAGAAGGCAGGCTGCAGGGTACTGAGGTCAAAAAGCACAAGATTGCTGCCCCAGCTACTTTCTGTGCTTTCAGACTTAAATACACATATGGAAAAACCAAGTACAAGTACTATGGTTTATTTCAGAATAAAAAGGACTCACATTAAGAATATTTCATCACTTCATTGGATATTAGAAACTGATGAATTATTTATATATAATAGGTGTGGGTCCATCCATCAACTTTTTAATATTTTTCTTTGTTGAAATGATATTTAATCAAAGTTAATACATTACAGAACAATCTGTCTGAGTGCCTGGCTTCATTATTGGTGGTAATTGTGATGACAGAAAGCATAATTGTTTGTAAAAAAGCAGCAAAAGCTTTTTTTTTTTTTCCCTGAAGATCATTAGGTTCTATCAATATTTTTTCAAAGGTGGTAATTAATGAAACAAAAAGCCTGGGCAAATATATATACAACATTGAACTTTCATTTCTTTTGCACATACATAGGAAGGGGCTCCTTTGGGTGTGAAATGTGAAATGTAACTAGAAGCAGGATGGTAGCTTTGGTCCCTCATGTCATTTACTTTCTGTATGGAGACACTGGAGGGAAGTTGTGGACAGACTGGTGGCCATGGCATAAGTTGTCAACACCCATTACACCACTCATACACACTTTTATTGCTCATGTTTGCATAGCAGAAATTATTAAAGCACTAATGCTAGACAGACCAGGATTTTGACAGGCAATATTTCATCATGGCTATTCATACCAGACTTTTGTTCTGCTGTCTTACATATAGCTGCCATTAAATGTAGGGATTCTTTCCTGCAATATTTTGCATCATTGCTGTAGTTCTCAGTATGAATTTTTAGATAAATATATGTTTTTTATTTAAAAAAAAATATTTGCCTAGGCAGGTTACATGAATGACTGGGAAATATTATTAAATTGTTCTATGAACACAGCATCTATTTTAAAATATATATTTTTAATTTCATAAGCTCAACTTAATTGTACAGTGAAATTCTGTAAAGTCAAAACTGTTCAAACACAATTTGTTAGATTCATGTAAACACTTCTTGTGAAACTCGTGTTCCACAAGAAGAAAACTTGTCCAATTTGATGGTGGATAATATGATTTATGTTTATAAAATTTGCAGTTAAATACATGGTTAAATGCCAACATACCACAATTATTTCACATGATGAAAATTTGTTCCAGAGAAAAACTAATTGGAGGTAAATTAAAATTAATGACTGGAAGTATGTAATATTTTTTCTTAATAATTTCTCCTAGTAAAGAGATTAAGTTTGGGAACGTACTCCAAAATATGTGATATTATGTGCAGTGTCAGGTATTAAGAAAAGGGATTCTCAAACTGTACTCCATTTGGTACAGAAGTTAAAACATAATGCATTTGAGCACTGTTGTTTCTCTGCTGTGGTTTACTTCATTTGGGTCAACTTGTTCAAAGGTTTGATACTCAGGTATTCATGAGTACTTGAGAGTCATTTCAAGTATATATTCCATAGTGGAAGCTATTAAAATATTACCTTTTATTGCTAGCTGCCATATAGCATAGAAAGCATTAAAAATGGAGCATTTCAACCTTCAGCAATGAAGATAGCTTGAAAAATTCCTGCCCTCCCTATTCTGCTTTTTGCCATAGAATTACAGAATGGTTTGGGTTGAAAGGGGCCTTTAAAGATCATTTCATCCAGCCCTTCTGTGATGAGAAGGGACACCATCAACTGGATTGGCTATTCAAAGCTCCATCCAACCTGACCTGGAGTGTTTTCAGAGATGGAACATCTACCACTTCTCTTGGCAACCTGTTCCATCATTGCTTCCCTCAACTGCTGTTGTTCACTATATTGCTGTGCATGTTTTACTAATACAACTTTTCAGGGATTTTGATATAAAGTGTAATTTAAATGATTCCTGCTTTAAAAAAAAAAAAAACAACAACAAAAAAAATATGATTTTTTATTTAGATCAGCTAAATACTTTGTTTTACAGTGCCCCAAAATAATATAGTTTTGTGAAAAGGAACAGGGAGGACAGTAAAGGTCTGAGTATGGCTGAGTGAGAAGAATAGGAGAAAGGAAAGTATTTCTTGGGACATCTCTTTCTTGGGCTAAATGTGTCCCATTATATGGCCAAACTATATGCCCAGTTTTCTCTCTGAACTGGCAGGCAAATTGGTGTTGATAGAGGACTTTTTCACTCTCTCTTTGTCACTACCTCTTAAGTTCTAGATGCCTTTTCCCCCATACACTGGAAAACCCTGATCTTTTAACTTCACAAAAATTCCTGAGAGCCCTCAAAGTTGTTGCCTGGCAAGACTGCAGTGGCTGCCTGCATTTATTTCAGACACTTAAACGTGACATACTTGTCCTTGGCCTCTCATTTTGTGCTAGCCCTAGTCTTGCTTCACAATAAGCAGTTAGTTTTGTTTAAAAAGGTATTGAAGGTGGATACTTATGAATGTAAATATGTCTCATTTTGGCCCTCTTTCAGAATTTAAGGATTTGATCATGCTCTGGAGTTGTTCCAAGCCCATTGTTACAACCAGCTGTTTCAAGGCTATAGAGTAAGTGCACAGCTTCAGTGCTAACCCAAAATAGAAGCTTGACTAAAAGGTGTTGCAGTACAGCAGCATTAGAGGGATAAATAACCCTGTTGGCTACTCAGTCCTGCAGAGAGTTGCCTCGTTCATTTGTATTTAACTGCACACCCTGCCTGTATTTTTCCATCACATTATCTGCGTTTCAGCTACTGCTGTATTTTTTGTTCTCTGATGCATCTTCTTGCTGGAAATGGATGAAAGGTCACCAGTGATAAAGAATTTACATTAATATTTCCTAGTCTCTGATTAGGACAAATGAACAAGGGGGACTTTGGAGAAATTGGTCTTGATTCTCTTGTGTCATGTCTGCTGTCTTAAATCTCTACTCAAATCCTGCCCTTCTCATTTCAGTTCCCATGAACGAAATTTATATTTTCAGGTTTATTTCTGGCTATTGTTCTGCACAAAATAACACTAACAAATTATTTAGTTCATTTGATAAAAACAAAATTAGAGCAGTGTGTTTCCAGTAATATGATGACGTTCAATGCTCTTCCAAAAATGATGACTAGTAACCATAAATCAAAGTGGATGCACCAAACTGCAGATAAAAATAAGGGAAATGGCTGTCAAACCTGTTCTCTGAAAATAGATCCCCTAGCTATAGTTATAAACTATGTAAAAAAAAAAAAACATTAGATTTTCTTGTGTATTCCCAATCTTAAAATGGAATATTGTTAAAGTGATTATCCTGCCACAGCTGGCACCTTTCAAAAAGCAATGTCTTTCATAAAAATAATACACTTGCATAATTGGACAGCCTGTCAGAAGTAGAAATTCTTTTTCCTGCAGAGATGAAGCAGGTGATCACTCACTCTTCCTATATTTCTTATTGATATTAGTTTTATATTAATTTATTTTCTTTTTGAAGTGCCATTTTATTCTCTGAGCCAATAATCTGTTCAACCTACAGATTAGAGAAAACTAAATTTATCTTCAATTAAAAAGGAAAAGCATTAATGCACTTTTCCACACACATTCAGAAAGTTTTCAGAAGAATGACATTTCCTACCTAACATATATACCCAAATCTCAGAAACTTGGAAACTGGATGATTCTATTCTTTACCTCAATGATTTTTGAAGAATGTCATGTATTTATCATAAGACATTTGCTGGCAAAAGTCTGGGGGAATAGTAGCATTAGTTGTGAATATCCTACTTCTTGACATTTAAATTATACCTTTTGGACATTATTCAAAATCTCTTGACACAGCTACAGCAGGTCCCATCCACTGAAATTAGATAGCTGGAAATTCAATGACAGAAGAAAAGGCACCTAAAATGTTTGATTACAATGATGTGTAGCTGCTTCAGTCATTACAATGTCACAGCAAGGTTATGAGACATTTCCATTTTTAACAATCTTAATGGGTTTGGGTCTGGAAGTCCTTATTACATTACAGACTATTTGATTTGTCAGTCTAAGGCTTAGCCTATATATCTGAGATGGAGGAATAAATGGTAATGTGATCTATCTTGGGAATTGAACTGGATGCTGCTACTGGTACCAGTACTGTTAATGCCTGTTGTGTAACACTATGTTCTCTCTGTAGAGTTTTTATGTGTAATATTGTCACTGGCTGAAAGTTTCTGAAGCAGTGAAACTGCTTAGTTGTCGTTTCCCTGTAACAATAAAGTGTGAATAAGTGCCTAATTAACACTTACACAAAGAATGTGAAAAAAATCATTTCATAAGAAGGGTTGAAATTTGTCTAAGCTTAAGGAAAATATAGAAATAATTAAATTTAGACTTTGAAAATGTTTTCCAAACCTTACCACCTCTAAAGTTTTATAAGCAATCATGGGATAGTATTTTCTTGCTTTTTATGTACATGCCTACATTCATTACCAAGTTACCTTGAGTTTGCCACTTTTCAGAAACCTGCCTGCAGAAAAGTAATGGCAGAGGAAAAAACAAGAAATTACTTTTTATTCTACCTATTTCAGTTCAGCATTCTCATTGTGATAATCTTTCACTGATTTAATAAAAAATAAAAGAGAGATTTCTAAATGTTTCTTAAAATTCGTAAAAATAAAACTCATAATTTTAAGTGTAAATCATATTTAAATACACTTAAGTATTTATACAAAAGGGTTTTAAATCAACTTATCTAATTTAATACTCAAACATTAAAATCTTGTTGCTTCAATACTAGAACCCAAATTTATATGCAATTTATATAGTACTTGCTCTTGTAAATCTATATTGTCTTATAACTTTCAAGATTAGAATTGTTACATTAATATTATTCAGTGTTTTGCACATAGTAAATTTCATTAATAGAAAATATAGAAGGCAATGATTTCTGGGCAGGAGGGATTGAACTGATCTTTATATTTTTAACTTTAACATCTCATGTCTTGTTATGAATGTGTAAAATTGGCTAAAAAAAACCAATTCTGAGAGAGAATTGAAACTATTTTAGGACATAGAGAAATTACTTCAAAATGCACAAGTAATTCCAACTGTGATTGTTACCCATGATGTTTAACAACTTGCAAATCCTTTAAAATGCCCATTAATGTAATATGCTTTCAAAATAGTTTTCTGAGGAATAACTGTACTCTTATTTTGTGTAGGACTGACTGCTGGTAGCATCTCTAGGTGTACTTTTATTTCTAGCATTTCTGATTTTTGCCTTTGTTGTGTATTTTCATGCAGCTGTGTTTTTATATTATTACTTTTTATATTCTTTTCTTGTCTTTAAGGAGACTAGCAGAGCTAAACTGTCTACCTTAAAAATACAATAACTAAGATGATAGAAGTAGAGCAGTTTCTTACTATAACTGTGTTTTTAACGGCTAGCTAAAGTACTGTGGGATCATTAGGGAAGCTAGAATGTGTCTTTGACACCCCATAAAGATAAATCACTTCATCTCAGAGCTCTATTCAGTAAGGTACATCTGGAGAAAAAAAATCCCTTTGGTGTTCTGCATTAGGAGAAGACTGTCATCCTAAGAGTACAGAATTGAGCTACAAATTACCATGGTTTTTAGTTTTCTTTTTTCCTGGTTTGAAACCTGTCTACCTACCTAGTGAATTCCTTTGAAGAAAAAGATGGTATAGCTAAGATAACCTACCTACACAGCCACACATTTATAAAGACAAAATTATAAATATATATATATATATATGTGTGTGTATATATATATATATATATATATATATACACACACACACTCATATCTTTTCTTTAGGTCTCTTGTCATGCAGCTGTGTGAACAAACAAACAAAGCAACAAAGATGAGTAGCAGGTTTTAAGTCACCAGTTGAATTTGGGGGTGGTAATACTGGCCACTGCCACGTCAAACCTCGGCCATGGAAATGTCCACGAGCAATTCACAAGCCATTTTTTGGCATTTGACCTCCTAGAATGAAGGAAAGTGAAAAACTGAAGGGATTTACAGAAGCTGATGTGCTGAGGGGAAAGATACCCTGAAAGAACAGCTGGTGAAGACAGAATCTGAATTACCTCTCAATGCTTGGAGAAGTTAGATGTCTAATGCTGCATTGGACATAGGTGCTTATTTTAATTTGGTTTTTATGAGCCTTAACTTCTCCTGAATTAGAACCATAAATCTTACACTAAACAACTTTATTTCTAGCACTGTACCAGTTCTACACTACTTCATAACTCTCCTGTAGCATGTTTCTTACACTGGCTCTTGGAAGAAAATTTCTGCTTTAACAATGATCTGCTTGTATGTTAACTACAAACTTCTTAAAGAAAAGAGACATGGAAAATTCAAAACTATACCATTAAATTTTCTTTACAAATATCATATAAATTGTGTATGCTGTCATTCCACACTGTGGTTTTTCACTGGACATCTTAAAATAACTTTCTTTGTAAACCCAAACCTGATTTTTATTTTCAGAATCTTTATAACTTGTTGCATGGCATCAAGATACCAATTCTATAGACAAGGAATATGTGAGCAATGTCAAATGCAGATTTTGGCTTTCACATGGCTTTTAGTCTAGATTTCAGAACATTTTCTATTCTTAGGTTTAAAAAATCAAACGTTGTGCATTTATCTAAATATTACATAGCTAGCTATCTCTCATTATCACTCCATTTTGTTGTTGGGCCATATTTAGTTAAATGCCTTGTTATTTTTAGGGAATTATGGGGGGCTTCCCTTAATAATTAATAACCTATGATTTAATTTACTTCCCATACATCTTTGAAGACAGTGTTGATACCTGGATATGCATAGGTTTCTTCTGGAAACTCTGAATCATTAGTGCTGTCCTAGTACAAGCCACTGGAATTGCCCAGACAGAAGTAAATATTCAATAAAATAAAAAATAATAAAAGCAATGGGTTTGGTCATGATATCAGTTGCTTGACTGTCCTGTAAAAAAATGACTTCAAACAGGCCTCCAGGTTGTGTGTGTAGGAAAACCTGCTTCCAGCACTAACAGCACTGAGGCCAAGGGCATGGAACCTGCCCTAGGATTTCAGCAGTGTCCAGCAGATATTGCTGAAAGATTTATTTGTATGTTCCTGCTGGCTTATTCCTCAGATCAGAATCTGAGCCTTTTTCCACTAAATGTGAAGTGTCTATGCTTATTTGGTGAGCTATGCCAACAGCACATTTAAATCTGTTCTTTATTATCTCCATACATTTATTCAATTACCAATGGATAATTTATCTCCTGGTGACCTTTCTCCTGAAGACCATTTTCACTTTAGCATTTTTTTTTTCTTAATTTTTTTTTTTTTTCTTAACTTTCAGCTATGAGCTTTGGGCACTTCTTACACCCCAAGATATTACAAATGCCCAAAATTACATGGATAGTAGGGAGTAAGGCTGGAATAGCATCAGGCCCTTCATTTCTCATCCATTAGCAAAAAAGAATAAAATAGAGATGAAAAATTATATTCCTGTTCTTTCATACATACATTCTCTTTGCATAACACCACTTCTACTACAGTAGAACTTTGAATAATTCATCATTTTGAATTGTGGGAATATACTTTGAGGAAAATAAAAGAAACCAGTAGTACAAACCAAAATTGATGACTTTTTAAAAAGATTGCTTTAAATGGCTTCTCCAAGAAGGGCTAAGCATTTATTTTCATTTACAAATATCAAGTACTTTGAGTTCTAATTATTCACCATTATTATAAAGGCTTTCTAAAATAAGACATAATAGTTTAAAATAGCAGTTTAAAGAGCTGCTTGATACATTGAAATGAAAAGTGAGAGTATGAAAAATACATTTCATTACTTCCAGCTGCCTCAGTGTCTTGGGGCACTATATTTACAGGGAGAAATATTAAAAATAAAGTAACCTGCAGAGCAATTTTATGGTGGACTTTTTCCCTATGGTGAATATCGTCATTTGACAACAACTTTTTCCATGTATTTGCATGCTGTACTGCTCTACATTTGAAAATCATTTAGTGAAGAAAATGATGAATTACAAGAAAGGGCTGAGTCCCAGCAGACCTTAGAGAATCAGAGTGCAGAAGAGGAAGCAATTATTTACTTGCAATAAGTGGGGAATGCAATCTGCAATGGCAAGATTGGATTCCTGCATTCATGGGCAACCAATATGACATCTCTGAAATGACATTGCCACAATTACAGCTCTGCCTTATTTGAACCATAATGAAGTTGCAGACTGAGTAGCTTAAAATGTAGAAAAACCTTCTGGTACCCCTGGGCATCTGAGAAAGACCAAACCAAAAGTTGCTGTTTCTGCATTGTTGGAGTATTGCAGTTGTTTTCTCAACTGCATGGCATTACTTATGGCCTTGAAAGCCAAAGATTCAACTTCCACATAAAATTGCTGTTCTTTCCCCACAAAACAAGGCTGCAACTCCTGCTGCTTTTTTCATAGTGGTCATCATAGCAATTCTTAGGAGGTGGGGGATCTCCTTGCCATATTCTCTGGAATTACAACATCATTGAATTATGGCCTTTTTCCAAGTACATTTTGTAACAGCACCAGCAAACCAACGAGTCCCATAGATGGGAGATCATTTTATACTGCTGTAATGTTGTGGTTCTTCTTGCTCTTCTGCTCTGCCAACCAACCCAGTTCCTAGGGACACCAGGTCTTTGTGAGCAGCAAAAACAGACCATAAGGAAGTCAGCTCAACTTTTATTTTGAACTTTATAAATTCAATGAGGATCTATTTTTGGATACTGTAAAGAGACTCTTTAATCAAAGCCCTAGGAAATAAATATTTACTTTTTTTCTGATACTACAATTTTCTCCTATTGTATTCTTGGCTCCCTGTCAGGTATTTTTCAGATAGACATGAAAAAGGGTTGGGACTACAGGTTGTTCTAGGTTTATTTGGTGCAGTTCTGCTTCTGCTTAAAGACACTATGAAGCAAATGCTCTTTCACTAACTATTCATATAAAACATACATCTCCATCTGAGCCAAAATTGTCCTGCTGGAGGAAAAGGCACGCTTATAGAATTAAAGCAATTTTTGAGATATCTCCTCCTCTCTCTCAAAATCAATGGCAGAAAAGAAGCCAAAACAAAATGGAAACACTGGAAGGAAAATAATTGATAGAAATTGTGTTTCTGGCAACTTTGAGTGAATGAGAATGAAAAATTATTTTTGCTGCTAGAGGAGGTCACTGTGGGCTTACAGTTTGGAACTTTTTGAAAGGAAAAAACCTCACAAACTTAGAAGGAAGCTTGGGAGTGTGGTCAAGGTTCCAGGTACACCTGGCACCATAAAAATACAGCACAACAAAGACATTAAACAGAACAGATGCAAGAACAACAGTATTTACTTGAAAATGAACTAGTAGAAATCAACTACATGGCACTCAGAGAAATATGAATAACGCATTTTCAAGCTTAATTGATTACTAAAAGCTAAAACTTGGCACCAGATTTGAGCACAGGAGGCAGAAAACAACAATTTCATCATTTTACTGCATAATTTTCTGCCCCATAAATTCCATAACATTTTGTATCTGAACCATGGAAATAGTGTAGATAATGTGCTTTTAGCATCTTTGATAAAGAGAAAAAAAGCAAAGGTATTAACAATGTTCAATTATTTTTTTCACTGCTGGTATCAAATAACAATGACATAGTTTAAATAAATTCTATTTTATGACAAGGAATCATGTTTTGCTCAGGAAAATGCTGTTTCAGTGCTGTTTCTTCTTCAGCTGCTGTTCCAATTACTTATTAATGATTTCCAGTTCTTCAACTCTATGTATATATTAATGTCAATGAAGCAACCTTTAACAGCCTCTTAGAAATGTCATTCAAAAATCATATCAGAAATGAGTAAAGCAACTGATATAAGATAAAAATAGTAAGCTTGTGCCCTAGCTTTTAATTTCTTATTTGTAGATTTTTAAAAGCAATCTTAGAAAAATTCCGTGAGCCTTTGATTCTACTCAATTGTTAAACAAGGCTGTAGTAATTCCCCGTCTTTTTTATTTCAGTTTGACTTAAACAAATGAAGTTTTCTGTTCTTAGTTACTATTTAGGAGTCCAACACATCTCTGAAAAATCGCTTTCTCATCTCCATGGAAAAATATTATTTGGCAATTATTTTTACCAAGTTCATTCTGTAACTATTTTTTGGTGGTGAAAGGTGGTGAAAATCCCAGTGAATGACGGCAGTCTGAGACTGAGAAGCATTTCACTTCTAGCACTATCAAAACTGTCTACATTTGGTTAATTTTAATTTTATTTTCCCCTAGAGAATTGCTATGTCACTCCCCTGAAAGGCTATGGAGCTTATGTCTTGGAAGCATGCATAAAGAGCTTTCAGAAATGATTGATCTCCTGCAGAAGTAAGAGTTAGTGACATGATGATCCATGTATTCTGGGTCACCTTACAGATTGAGATGTACTCCCGAGAACCTTATCCCGTCCTACATTAAATAAAATATAATGTCTTTTTAATTTGTAGACAATTGTCCAGAAAGAAATTATAACAGATTTTTATGCAGCAGAAACTGAGCAAAACATCTGTTATTTTATTACCTACCCTTATGCATTTATCATAACAACTTGATGTCCTTTCTGCTTTGTATCAGGTACCTCAGCCTTCTGATCCCCCTTACTGTGGGAATGGCTTCCTTCTGCCTTTTCCATTATTTCTCACTAGGATCTGCTTGAGAGAAACAGTGCAGATAAGCACATTGTAAATTGTTCAGGCTCCTTCTCTCTGAGATACACCTCTAACAGTAAGTTCAGTGTCACCACTTCCTCACAGCCCACCCCTGCAGGCTCCCATGCAGATGTGAAGCACATAGGTGCACACTCAGGCTACAGAAGCCCATGGTTAGGGCTGTGAGACACTGCCTTACCATCATCATCTGGAGAACTCTGACCTGAGAAAACCCCACTACCTCCACTCAGAGAAAACACAGTGTCCAAGAGCTGGAAAGGTCCTGCAGAAGTCCTAGACCAAGAATTATGAGACTGAGCTGTCTCCAGGCTGCTCTCACTGACAAGTGTGAGCATGGGCCAGCTGGCCCAAGGATTATCATTCTCTCTCAAATGCATTAGCAAAGCACAATCACAGAATGTTGCAAATTACATTGAAAATTAATTACAGTAATCCAGGGCAGTGTTTATCAATTTGTGGTCTCTTTGACAATCATAGATTGTAGATATCTATCTGGCTGCTTAACCTATATGATCATCCCTCTGATGTTACAGTTATTAAATCAGATCAATCATCAAATATTTTTTTTAAAGCTACATGATGGAGCAAGTATTTTGAATGAAAGCTATGAACTCATGATAGCAAGAAATTATGTAACTGAAATGGGAACAATGTCCATTTGCCGTTTGGAATTGTATCCAGAATATGTATCTATCTCTTTTATAAAACAGATTTATTTTTATTAGATAGCAATAGGTACTAGAAGAAAATAGTTGGAATATTTACAAAACACAGAGAAAATTCCTAGCAGTTTGATTATTCCCTTTTCTTGAATATAGAAAGAAGAGAGGCAAAATGATATACATGTCATACCTTTTCTAGAAACTGAACCAAGTGAAATACTTGTACCTTTTTGAAAATTGAAACTGCTTACTCCTTCTTAGCAGATTGCAAGCTACTGTCATGGAGAAACATGATGCACTTGAACATTCAGGTAACAGGTGGCATGGCAAGACTTCAGGATGACGAATATCCAGGAGGCATATAGCAAAAAAATTGAGAGCAGAGTGTGTAATTTTATTTGGGTATACAGCCAGTGCATTCAATTTGAAGACTGGGTAAATAACAAAACTGTGCCCTAGCAAAAGTAAATGCTTTAATTCTCCTCTACCTTACACAACTTTTACACTTCCATGATTCCTTTTGTGTCTGTGTCATTTTTCAATTCATTTTCATGTAAAAAAAGGAATTCAGACCTTTTTTGTCTGTTTAGTTGGATGTGGTAATACTTAGTTTATCCTTTGCCTTAATGACACTTGCTCTGTCATGAAGTTAAACAGAAAATTGGGCTAAAATCATTATTTGCATATTATTCTTAGAGAATTTCAATGGGGAAGAGCTTCCTTGAAATGACTTACTAGACAGGTCTCAGACATGACACAAATGCTGACCCAAACCAGCTCAGCGTTTCACAATGTCACCCATCTTCTCACACACAAAATGCACAGGGTTAGTCCTGAAAACTCCTGCAGCAAGATTTGATCTTGATCCCATTAAAGGCACTGTTTTTCTACCAATTCCAAAGAAATTGCTCCAAAAATGGTGTGACAAGTAAATAGTACTGCTTCATTGTACTGGGTTGTGGTGGCTGGCAGCCTGAGCTGTGCTCTGATATAGTGGCACTTAGTCTTTCATACACTGCAAGCAGAGCTAATCCTGAAAGCCACATGAGAATGTGACTGTGAGGACTGAACAGCCTGTGCACTTGGCATTGCTTCTAACCTATTTTTTCACACTCTATTTCTCACTGAGAAAACAAACAAGCAAGCAAACAAGAATTTTCAGTCCATAACATAATAAAAAGCTTGTACAAGCTCAAGCAGCAAGATAAGGTGATTATTTTGCCCCTCAGTTCAAGTGTCAGCTTGTTTTCAGCTGCTGTCAAACACTTTGTCACACCAGATGTCTGTCATATCTGTTACATGGCAAAATGTTTCAGTACATAGAAAACAAGATGCATGATTTTCTCATATTTATCTTTGAAATCTCCAAAGACATTTTTATTATAGTTGTGTTTCTTTACAGCCACTGAAGTTCACTGCAGTTCCCTTTGAAATCCTCCTTATAATCTTTTTTTCTCATGCTCATATATGAATGTGTTAAAGTTATCTTCAAGGGTAACAAAACCTTAGGCCACATTTTTTTTTCCATGCTCACTTTCTGTCCTTTTTGCTAAATAATCTTACTCCAAAGTCCTTTGCTCTGATTTACTCCAATGTCCTTAATATTATACACTCATGATACAAAGAAGACATGTTCCTTTTAGTCACTTTTTTATCATTCTCTTAATTTATTTAATTAAGTTCCTCAAGGAACTTAATTAAATAAAAATAGTGAGCTCAAATGTTCCTGTTGCCTCAACAGGAACAGCATTTGCTTTTCAAAGAACTCCCTTATTCCAGAAATACTTTTTTTCCAGATTCTCCTTTCCTTCTCTAATTTTTTCCCTGTTTCCTCATGGCCACATGAAGCACAATATAATGGCTCATGGCTTTTGCAGTCCATTATTTCAAAGCTAGTTTTGGACCAAGCTACTGCTTCTTTCAACTCTGAGCTTCTGAAAACCATTAAAATTTTATCTAGGCAACTATGCAGTATTTTTCCTGTACTGATTGTCTCTTCTGTCAGCTATAGAATTTTGTACAAGCCTGTTCTAATAAAATATACAGTTTATATTGGATTTAAAAGTCTTTCTAGAAAGGCAACTGTGTTTTTCAAGCTGCAGACTCAATATGACTTTCTATTAACCCATGCAAAGTAATGGCATCAAGCTGAGACAATTCCATGCTAGGCTGGAGTGTACATGGCTGAGTGAGCAGAGTCCTGCCCTCAGCTAGTTTGCAGGGGATGAAGGGAAAGGGAGTCTTTTATGCCTTCTCTTCCATCAGTGGAATTTAATGGGAAATGTATGCCTCAGCCAGGGGCCAAGCAAGCAGCCAAACATCATATTGGCTACAGCCAAACATGATATTGGCCACAGCCAAGATGAGCCCTTCATTTGGCTGCAGAAGAAAATTTCTGCAGCACTTTGGAACAGCTGTACCAGAGCTTTTGGTGGATTGCTCAACACAGCAGCAAAGGCCCTTGTGTGTTAAAAAACTGAGAGAAACCACACAAATGCAAAAGCAATTGATACCCATTGCCATTCTTTATCAGTTGTCACTCTGACAGTGAAAGCAGCCATCACTTGAAACACTTTTTACAGACTGGGTTGGCTGGTTGGTTGGTTGGTTGGTTGGTTGGTTGGTTGGTTGGGGTATTTTTTTCCTTATGGTGCAGTTTAAAGGACACCTGATAGATGTACCCATGATGGAAGGTGGTTTGGGTTTTTGAGTATTTTTTGGGCATTCAAGAGAGAAAATAAGCTGCTATTCAGTGGTAATGTATTTAATCTTATGTACATTTAGCACTGAACTCTCATTCAATGGAGCAGATATTGACAAGATTTTGCTACTAGGTGTTAAAAAGCATGATTCATTGTTGTCTTGATCTGTTTTAACTGCACATTCTGCAAGTCAGAAAAGAGTTTTCTGTTTAATTTAATTTAGCTGGATCAATTATTTTAATATAAAAATAAAATTAAAATCCTGAAATACAATCTTAAAAGAGTTCACTTGAGGCTTTTATAGTGAAATATACATGCTTCTTGTGAAATGTGAAGACTGCAGAGAGGTTTTCTTCTAGGTAAGATTAATACAGTGCAGAGGGTCAGAATAAACTCTTTGTTCCACCTAAACAGTGGAAAAAACCCTAAATCTTTGGTCAGCTCTTCAGCTCTAGAGGTAAATCTCATCCTAGGTGCAGAGTCCAGTTACTTCATTAGGTTGGGTATTGATCCAGTTTCCAGAGCCCCAGAGGCACATTTAAACACTAGTGAATTCAGAAAAGAACAGTCATTATGAAAACTACTGCTGCATTGTTTCTCCCAGGCCAAAGGACAAGCCAAATAATTTCATTAAATCTACTGCTACAGATTTTCCCTGACACATTCCAATAATAACAGCATTGTGGGGTTTTTCAGTGTAAATTTGAAAACAATGGGAGGAATTCTTAAAAAAAATGAAACAAATTTTTTGCATTTAAGTCATCAATTATTAAAATTAATAAGTTATCCATTGTCTGTTTTCATGGCTAAGTTGTTAATTGATCTGCAGTTAAAATAAGCCAACTCAGAATGATTTGATTTTCTCTTAGATTCAGTTTGCACATTGCTCCAAAAAATAGGGCTTATTCCAAGTATGGCACATAAACTGAGCAGAAGCAGGACTTTTGATGTAAGCTAAGCTCAGACTTTCAGAGGGAATTGCTTTCATGGAGATTCTATTTCCCCTGTTGACCTTATGTGGGTCTACAGGCTCTTTTTTTTTGGATGAAGTGTGTCTGAATTCCTCAATTTGAAATACCCACAGAAAGGTTAGCAGAACATCTTTAAACTTTGACAGTAAGAAGGTACAAACAAGTCAAACAAATGCTAAATGACATAAACATAAGATGATGACTGGGTCATGACAGTGGCCTTACTACATTGTGTAAGAGACATTTCTGGAAGAGAGAGAAAGAAGAGAAGAGAAGAGAAGAGAAGAGAAGAGAAGAGAAGAGAAGAGAAGAGAAGAGAAGAGAAGAGAAGAGAAGAGAGAAGAGAAGAGAAGAGAAGAGAAGAGAGAAGAGAAGAGAAGAGAGAAGAGAAGGTAATATCTATATACAGCTATCTAATATAATATAAATATTATATCAACAATATTTATATAATATTAATAATTATTTATGATAATTTAACAATATATCATTAATAATTGTTATTATCATTAATAATATACTGTAATTTAATATAAGAGAATATATAAATATAAAATAAATATAATTTAATAACTTACATTTTAATGATCAATAGTAATTGCATGCCAAAAAATTGCTGTTATATTGAAAGCAGTTTCATTAAAATGTAATGTGCTTTATTTTTTATCGGCAGACAAATATGAAACATTAAAAATTGAGCTATTTTAATTTGAATTAGAGAAGGCTCCTTATTATTTACTTACTTAAAATAATCAGTCTTGTTTGTTACTAAGTTTGTAACAATTCTGAACAATCTTAAATAAGTTTTCACTACAGAAAATGAAAAGAGGCATATAAAAATTACTTATGTGAACTGTAGTTCCTATATTATGCTGTACTTGCAAAGCAGTTCATCACAATTTCATAATTTTCAAGAGTAAATAATTAATTTTTACAAAATGCTTTTGTTCCAACAGAAAAAAAAAAAGGAAGAAAAACATTTTTCAGGGATATCTAACAAATATCTACCAGTTACCATAAATCTGAAGAAAATTATACACAACTTCAGAGCATAAAGTGTTACCTATCTTCCTTCTAAAGCACAGGAAAGACTGGGTTTTAGGGTGTTGATCACCATTTGATCAACATAGTTAATACCTTGGCCCTAAGGTAGCTTTTAAAATTCCCTATCCCATTGTTTTCTGAACACAGCACAGCCTAAACATAGTTTCTGGCTGTCCTTGGTAACTTGATAAATTATGGACAGTGGTGCTAATGAAACTTTTCAGTCTTTGATCTTATCTATCTGCTGCAATCCCTCAACAAATAACAGTCTTGCCAACTCTTTTCATCTTGGATAGTATGGTGCACCAAAATAAAGGGAAATTAGAAGATCAGAAATTAATACCTTTATTTGCTGATACTTATTTACATGACATGACAGTTTTGCTTTCTAAAAACCCCAACTTTTGGTCATTAAATTCCAAAACTTTGTTCAATCAGTTGGATGGACTCATCTCTAAGGACAGACCCATCAACACTTGTGTAGCAAGTAATGTGTAGCTCTAAAATTTTTTATTTATTCCTGTTGATATGTATAGTAAGAGAAATGTATTAAGTGCTCTATAAACTATTTCCTTTCAATTTTTTTAAAACTTATGATATCCTATTAAAGAATTTTTTAATATCTGAATCCTTCTTACAGATTTTTTGTTATTTTCAGCAGCTTCATTTAAACAGTACAGGGGAGGAGTTGTTTTGTCTAAATACTATATAAATTAAGTATTTTGAACGACTTAATTATTTCATATTCTAGGAATAACTTAGAGTTAATTAAATGTTAATTTAATTTGAAATTAAGTCAGCTGTATGTGGCACCAGTACTATCTTATGCAGCTCCATTCCTTAAGTATAACATTAAAACATATATAGCAGCATTATTATGTTTAGTGATATGGCATTCATGAAGCCTTTGATGGTCACTGTATATTAGAAAAGGAGAATATTTTAAGAAATGTTGTTAGGTTTGTCAAATTAAAGTTTCAACTTCTTTTTAGAAACAAAAGAAATTAGAGAGAAAACTTGAAAATTTGATTAAATTATGTATCCAATAAAATAATTACCTTATTAAAAAGAAAACTGTATGTATTTATTGCTATAAAATCAATAACACGTTATATATATATACCTTTTCATGCCAGTAAGGACAAATTTTAATTTCATTTTAATTTGTTCTCAACTTTGAATACAGTATATTATAGAGTAAAAGTGAATAGAATATTTTCAGTAACACTACTTTTCAGAATCATCTGTAAGTTTACAAGATGACTTACTGGAGTTATAGGAAAAAATGATCCTGCTCCACAGACCAGTATTTTGTAGAACAGAAGATTTAATTTCTGTGGGTCCAGGAAGGACAAAAGCTACCCTATAGTACTGTGCTGAGCAGTATATCAATAATTACATTGTCATTAAAAGAAAGACAAATTAATCTTGGAATCAAGCAAGGTGCTCAGTACTCACTACTCAAATTTCACATTATTACATACTTAGACTTTTCAGGTGCCTGTCTGTCACAGTCCAGTTTCTCAAACTAAATCACATTCCCATGATTCCTGTATGCCTTGAAATGAGGTCCCTGAGGAAGGGATTTATAGCAGGATATAAGCAATTAGGAAATTAGAGGTGCAGTGGTTTACCCTAAAGCCTTATGCAGGGATGTGAGGGAGGCATTTCTCCTCATATCTAACATCCTATATCTGAAAGCTGAAGACCTAAGTTATTTTTAAAAACCAAAAAAACAACCTGAGGCACTTTCAGTTCTTCTTTTCAAAACACAGCAAGGACATTTCATCACATTAGCAGCTGAGCCTGGGATGTAAATGTCATTGAGATGTATAAAACTTGTGCACAATTCTTGCTCCAGCTTAAGTTCATTTCTCACAGATGTGTCCCCACACATCAACCCAAAGGCCTGGTTTTGGTGTTTTAATGCAAAAGATTTACTGTAAATGATAATACAAACACAAACAAAATTTTGCAGCTCCTGAGATGATTTAATCAGGACATTGTCATTAAGTTAGGCAGCTCAGTCAAGAATGGAGACTTTCCTCAGCTTTCCAAGACAAAGATCTGTTGGGAGGAGGAGAGAGAATTTCAAGATGGAAATCATGAATCGTGTTAGACAGGTAAGTATTGCATAAGTCCCTCAACAGCTCTATCACCAAATGTTATTCTCTTTCTCATTAGGCCATTAAATTTCTCACTGATTAGAATTTTTAATGAAGGAGTCCAAGAGGGGATTTGGCCAGAGCTGAATATTTAATGAAAAAATCGACACAGAATCAGATAATTGATCTTAATGCCTACCTCTGCACTGATGATTTAGTTTTGAAATACAAATCCAAATTTCTTCTAACAATGAACGTTTTTGTGCAGCTTTAGTGTTTCTTTCTTATATAGCAGCTGTAAATCTCTCACACTGAACACAAAGGAGCTGTGCATTGCAAAGAGATACTAAAACAAAGAAACCATTGAAGACAAGGCAAAAAGGAATGAACTTAGAAAAAAAAAGGCAAGCACTGAAAGGCTTTATTTGTAGTTTCTCAAGTTCCTATGACATCTCTCTATTTTAATCACACCATTCACATGGTGATTGAGTTATTTGACTGATTTTAGTGACTACCTTCGTCAAAGCTTTGGTGAAAGACTCAGTTCTTTCCAGAGAACTTCTTTATGCATTCTAAAATTTTGTGATTGAGAAATGGGATTTTTTAGAGGTAGTGTAAAGGTTTTATGGACATTTTGGCCTTGTTTTAAGGTGTAGGTAAAACATCTCTACAATCCTTCAGCTGCCTACCCCTGAATTACAGAGTCCCAGTGATTTGAGACAGTATTTCTGCACCTCACTGAATGTGCATAAAAACTGGTGGTGGCAGTATTATTTCTAACAGTAAAATTTCAAAATCGAGTCAGATTGGAAGAGCCAAATGTTGTCTATCCAACTCATTTAGCAAAAGCTGTGAAGTTGCCATATTATGGCTTCAAAATACAAATAAGTGTGGTTAGGTAGAGCAACTCTATTTAGAGTTTCATTGTTACCCAGCCTGGACTAAGACTGGCTCAGTTATCCCTGTCTGTGCCATGTGTACATTGTCACATCAAATTGCAGAGCTGTCTGTCTCTCTAAACAAGCATGACTTAGACTATAAACTAAGAAACTACATGCATACAAGTTATGAGTTCAGTCGTGATCATTAGATGCCTAATCAGGAAGCCCTGGCATGACACTTGGGGAAGGTGTCAGAAACCATTGAAAGAATTAGTGCATCCAGTTCTGAGGTCTTCAGCTTAAAAAGGACATTGGTAAATTTAATGTTATTCTGAGGTCTGCTGAGTGATATGTCCCATAAATACTAATTAGGTTTCATTTATTTAATTTACCATAAAATATTTAGGTGGTAACTTGGACACAGTGAACCAGTGCATACGAGGGAAGACAGCTGATAAAAGTTTATTGTACTTAAATAAAGACGCAAATAGTATAAAGGGATAAAACAGAAGGAAGCTAAAGCTGGCCAAACTACTTTAGAAATAAAATGCAGACAGTTAGACAGTCATAGCAAGGTTAGGCATCAATGGAACACCATACTATCCATCAGTATTAGGTGTTCAGTCAAATCTAATTTCTAGAAGACATAGATCCTTTAATATCATGGGCTTGATGCTCTCTTAGCACGTATAAAGGTTGCAAGGCTGAACAGAGCTACAGCCTGACCAGGGAAAGAGATGGGCAGAAGCTTGACTAGACATCCAGCCCTGCAGGCAGACCTAATGGGGACACAACCCCCTATTTCCCCATGACACGTTTTTAAAGGTTGTAACAGTGAAGATTTTGGAAAGAAAGCAGCTTCCCAGGAACCTTTCTTGAGCAGTAGAGCCATACAGTTCCTTTTATCAAGGAAAAAGAATAAATTTTAAACAACTAATTGTATATGTTTAATATAACTGTGTGAGGAAGGCAGTGTATGATAAGTATCTTATTAGGTGCATTGTACCAATTGGTAGTTTATGGACAAGTTATGGACAAGACATCCCATTTAAAGGCTGCTGCCTTCACCAGTCATCATTTCAGCTTTTTTGAAGCTATCAATGTATTGTAACTATAGTTCTAGAGCCCTGTTAACCTTTCTGTTCCTTTGCCTTTGATAACCTGTATGAACTGCCATCAGACCACTGCTAATCCTGACATATTGGGAAGCAGTACCAAGGAGAGAGAGAGAGGGAGAGAGAAAGGAAGGAAGAGTGAGGAAAAGAAAGAGAGTTTCCTCTCCTTCCCTCTTTCACTCTTCTTTCCACATGTTCAGGCACAGAGTTAAATATCATTTGTGAAAGCAGATGTCCTCTTTAATGAGACGACTGAATAAGGCATTGGAAAATCTGCAAACATTGACAACTGGTTGGTTTTGAATGGCAAAAGAGCCTCACCATTCTCTTTGAGTTATCAATGGATGTACAAGCATTTTATATTTATTCCAAACTAGATACAGACTTAATTCTTTCATTCTGTCAAACTTGCAGTTGGGAATTAGTAATATATGCACACAGTGTACTTGGTTTTAGAGATATTAATGTTCTATTTAAAGGTGTCATCAGTACAGCTCTTTAAGAAAAATTAAATTGAAAAATAAATTTATTGCGTTGTGGTTTTGGTACTTTCTCCTAGTTCCTACAGTAGTTCCTGAGTGGTACTGCTTTTGCAGTCCTTACAGATGTGAAGATAGCAGTTTTGTTTTTAAAAGATGATTAACCACTTAATGAAGTGTAGCTTTAAAAAGAATATCCAGTACTGTGGAACACAACGTTCTGACTGGGAAGAAAGTGGGAAATAATTTGTGATACCTGTATGCAGTAGACTGACTACTGCAGTGGGAATAGCCTCAGCTGTGCAGCCTGTTACACACAGCACAATTACTTAGGATCCGTTTGGCATGAGCGTGGGCAGTGTTGTGAAAATGAGCTGTAGAAATGCAGCTCATCAACCACAGAGAAACTAGACCTTATGACAGCTGAGCTATTCAAAAGATTGTTTTCAATTTTTTTTTTTAAGAAACCCACAGCTATATTGCTTGGCTTCAACACACACTGCACTTGAGATTCCTGTGTACTAATGAGAATCTCTAATCAGGAAGTGTATTTTCAATTAGGTACTTGTTGTTCCAGCTGTACTAGGTACTTACAATCACTACAGAAACCATTATCTTCATAACAGAAATACACATATATCTGGCACAACCCCTGTAGGTATTGTGAAGTTTATACTCCTAAGGGACTAATGCCCTTAAAACTTGTGAGCCATCCTTTCAGATGATGCAGAGTCCCTACTCTACAGGAGTAGCAGTACCCCCATATTTGGGTATAGGAAATAAGCACAACATCTAAATTATACCTGTGTTTTGTGGACATGCCTATGAGAATATCAGACAGGAGTCCTAAACTGGTTTTTATATGTACTTTAAGTCCCACAAAAATTCTTGAGTCTTTTTTCATATCATCATTTACTGCAGCCACACACAAAATGGAGCAGATTCACTGACACTCAGGGATTCCTAATCCTGTTAAATGCAGAGGGAAACTTCATGTCAGAAACTTAATCTCCAATGTCTAATCTCTTGTGTAGGAAGTGATCTTCTTTCCAACAGAATGCAAAATGAGCAAAACAATGAAAACTTTCACCTACTCTTGATGAATACCTGGAAGAATTTTTTTTGTTTCATTGCCTGTAGTACAGCTGGTGAGGGGAGCTGGCCCTCAGGCTCAATTCATTTATCACTGCCCCTTACTTTAGCTAGTATCTTGTTTATCTGATAGTGAAAAATGCTCACACACAGTTGTGTACATAGTGACATGGGAGATATGCCATGAGAGCTGACCTGTCTATTGAAGGAAAACTGAGCTGATTCATCAGAAGCCTTGTCTGAATGTCATTTATGGAGATTCTAGCTATAATGGCTCTGTTGTCATTACCTTCAGGAGGTCAGATTTAAGATTGTATTTTGATCAGCAAGTGAGCAATAATTACTCTCCCTGGGACTGAGAAAGCAAAACAATCCTCATCCAGGTGCTTATCTCCTATTAGGAAAGCATAACTCTCTAGCATAACTCTCTGTACATGTCATTTACTGCATAGTGAAGCATGCATGACATTTACACTGTCAGTAGCTAAAAGGAGAGAAGTTAGTCCCTAAAGTCCCATTTCCACTGATTATCAAGAACTCCCAAAGAGGTTTCTTAAAAGCTGGGTCACTTCTCCAGAGGGGGTCATTCTATGGAACTCTCCAATGCTTTATTTTTATTATTCTGAAAAAGTCCTGTCAATTATGTGCAGCAAAACATTCATTCAATTAACAATCTGTGTCAGCTGAAAGTATTTAGAGATAACTTCAGCCTTTCTGTATCTAGGCCTGTTTTTCACCTAAACTGCTCCTAAACATCAACCTTGTTGTTTTAGACTCATGTAGTTTATTTGCAGCATGAAACAAGATACCCATTAGCATTTGATTTTTAAATTCCATTTTTAAGGCAATTTAGGATGGAATTCATGAATAGGGGCTAAATTAAGAGCCAGGGACTCTAATTCTGCCTTTCATGATGAAGTTTTCTGTGACTCCTGACTTAGTAACAGCCAGCTTCCAGCTGTCCTATTTACAAACAATCTCTCTATTGACAAAACAGTCTGTCACTAGCTATTTAATGCATTGTGATGATGATCTATATGGTATTAAAAACATTGCTGCTGTGTGCCCCTCTGGGAAAGTGACTGTTGTGGACTAGTTCAGTCCTTATTATACAGAGAGGCTTGTCCCATCAATATAGTGCTGTTGTATGAATAAAAAATATCATCCAGTCCTTACAAAGAAGTGGACCTCCAGTGGTTGTACCCTGAAAAACAGAAATTTCTCCATTAGGAAATGATCAGATTAGCTTTACAATCCTTAACCATACATGTTATGTTTTCCATAACATTTCAGCATACAGTTTAGTGTTTGTTCACTTGTGCAACAGGGGAACACATTTTCACTGGACAGAAGACTGACTCTCTTCTTCAACTGCAATACTGAACAAAGCCAGAGTTGTTACAGAAAAGTTATTTTTTTCCAGTCTCTGAAATTTTCAGACATTTTATATGGCAACTCTGTTAGCACACTTTATACTAATATCTTCTTTCTGTGCTACAACATTACATTATTGAATGATGGTAATTATTTATCTGCCACCATAATTTTCTCCTGTGGTACTACTGCTTCACTGGCTTGTTTTCCTGAGGGTGAGTAACCTAATCCAAGCATTAAATTTGGCAAATCTTCCTGAATTTCATATTGCTCCAAAGTGCAGGCCAAAGTTTTCACAACAAACTTCCTGACTGCTAAAACAGTGGTAGACTCTAATTTAAGCAGTGCAGTTTATCAGTATTCTGAATAGAATCTGAGCCTCTGTGTTCCCCTGGAGCACTGCCCTTGAGGTATCACACTGTTTTGTCAGGGTGCTCTTGATCACTACAGAGTAGTGATCTTATGCTTGTACTCTTCTACTGTCATGGGGGGGAAGTATCACAGCATTGTTGGAAGACAGGATAGTTCACACTGCTGTGCCTCATTATTCTAATCCCATGTCCCCAGAGATTGTTCTGTCAAATAGAAATGTCCAATTTCAATAATTCTCTTTTTTTGATCAAATTATTGTCCTTTCTAATTTTTTTCTGCTCTGAGCTGTTTTGCTAAGAGTAATTTCCAGCAATTTATCTCTTTAAAAATAATAGCTACCTATTAAGGCAAAATATAATCCATGCCAATCTGAGAAAAGTCTCTACATAATACTCGTGGTTTTCTGCTGACATACCAGAGGCATGCTGTCACCTAGTGAAATTGAGTGTATTTCACTGTCAGGAGTCTTAATATGTGCAGAGCTGGAGGTGATGAACAGTCACCTTGTCCAAGCCCATTTAGGCTATGCAATATTGACAGCTGCTGTGAAGCTTATCCTGTTTTACTCCTAGGGAGCTATTTTTGACTGCTGTGAATATTGGGTATGAACTGGAATGTCATAAGATACATCAAAGCCTAAATTTATCCTCCATTTTTTCTGAAAATCTTAGACTAAATGTTGGCATAGGTCTTACCCTCTGTCAGTGAGAAAATTTAAGAATTCCATTACTCTAGAAATAAATTAGACTAATACCACTACAAATATCTTTGTTACTCTAATGTTACACATTGGTCAGAGGTTAATAATGCTGTTTTTCTCTTCTAAATTGCTTTACTTGAACACAAGCCCTGTCATATCAGAGTCTGGTAGTGAAGAAAATTATATTATTAGCAAAGATTGTAAAATAGACCTCGATGAAGAAGGAAATAACCAGTAGCTTGCATAAAAAGGGTGCATTGTGAAACCCAGTAACATCATTTATGTACAGCTTAAAAAAAAAACATTTAAAAAGCCATTTTAAAATTAAAAAAGCCACAACAACTCTAGACTTTGAAACTCCTGTCCCTTCCAACTCAAACAACTCTATGATTCTAAACTCCTATTTTTAGAGTTGCTTGTTTAAGGCATGGCACAGCAATAAGCTGGATTCTAAAATGCATCTAACCTCCTGATGTTATTCATATTTACAGCTCTAAGGCCCTTTTAAAAAAGTTTCCCATTTCTTTTTATATCCATCTTGAATATATAGATATATTTTTGCAGCTTAAATCCCTTTTACAGTTTAAATCTCATTGGCTCATTGTGCCAAAAATGTTATTAAAGCATATCCTCTATGCAATACCACATACATAAACAGGCAGAATTTTAGTATTGATTCATTTCTGTACCATTCTGTTAGGTCACTGCCACAGTACCAAATCAGATTTTTCAGTTGCATTGGTTATACTCAGTACCTTTTACTGTTTGTGCTCTAACCAGGGCATTTATAGACTAATAGAATGGTTTGTGTTGGAAGTTCCTCCTATCATCTAATCTAAATCTAATCTAAACCTACCCTCTGTCAGTTTAAATCTACCCTCTGTCTTTGGTCCTATCACAGGTTACACCAGATTTTGCAGCTGGCAGCAGAAGTTGTGCATTTAGATCTAGGGTCAGCTAGGAACTTATGATCCTGTGATGTGGCACAGGCCAGACCATGAAAAGTGGAGTTCAGCATTTGGGATTACATGGAAATCGTAGAAGGCGTAACCGAATTTTGAATCAGCAGCTTGCTCATTACCATACCTGCTGTACAACTAAGGGTGTCCAACGTGCTGCCATGAGCCCTGTAAGAGCTGCACACTTTGAATTAAGGAGTTAGTTTTAGAGTTCCCACTCTGAATGTATGTTCCTGGAAGAAGCTGATGGCAAACATCAGTGGGATGTGCTCAGGATGAGAGTGGGAACACACAGTGGGATCTGTGCTCAGGATGGGAGCACAGTTCCCACCCTTCAGGAATTTACCAGAACCCAGGAGAGTTGAAAGTACATTTCTCTTTCTACAGTACATGCTCTTTAGGAAATGCTGAGAGTGAGCTCAGTGGGGTGCACTCCTTGCTGCACTCTGCTGCATTTACTCTGGTAAGTCTCAGTGACACATTTTGTTCCCTACAGAACTGAACCAGCATCTTTAGTCCTGGAGCAGTAATTCTGTCTGAGCTGAGAAAACTCATTAATCAGTTCAGAGCAGCTGAAACAGAAATGCACATATGTACACAACACATGGACACACACACAGGAGACCCCTAGCAGTCTGCTGTTCAAGCTCTCAAACATTTTCTCCCAAATCCCTTAGAAGGGGACTAGCAGCTTCAGGGTCAGGATCATGCACTAGATATTTTGCAGGCAGGATCAGGAGGACAAGTTTCTCTGAGGAAGTGGTTCTAGTTATTTCTTTGAATGTACACTAAATTTCATGAAATTTTCAGCTTTTGGGGAAAACTAACCACAATTTGCAAATAAAGTAGTATCATCTTCCAGTAGCTGGAACTTCTGAAGGGTCCATCTCATCAAACACAAGTGCACAGTGCATGCTCAGACTTGAGCTATATTAAGATTGCAAGAGCATTACAAAGCTTTTAGGTATTTGGCACAGCTTTTAGTGTGCAGGGGGGATGAGCAGCACTTGTCTCTATTCAGCAAGGCCTCAGAGTGTCAGCTGGCCTAGTTACATTGTCTTTAGGGGAATTTTACTTACAGTGCTGCCTTTGTCTGTTCTCTTCATTAAAACAGCATAGAAAGCAAAGCTCTCAGGGTATAACAGCCTGTGATGTAAATATGAAACACCAGCTTTGTGTGGCCCAAATGCCCTGGGAGGTCTCTGAGACTCTCTGAGCCTTTCATTTTAGGAGCCAAAATTTTAAACAGATTCCTTTCTCATGCATTTACACCACACTACATTCCATATCAGTAATACAAGCACTTGGCACAAGATCTGCCAATGTGCAGTATGAACTCACTTTTAGTGTAGCACACACCTGTGCCACTTCTCTCTTTTGAACTATTCCCATCTCAATCTCTTACTCTCTGCCTAAATGAATCCACTTGCACCTTTAATTTTTTTTCTTTATTGTCTCCTAATGCCCTGGCCTATGTCTGGAAGGCAGCTTTGTTGTACGCACTAATATCTTTCTCTGCTGTGAAACCGCTGTCAAAAGCAGTGACCATTCTGCATAGTGTTCTCTATTTGAACATGGTAACCATGGTAAACATTTTCCCCAGCTCTAATATTAAAGCTATTTTTAAATGAGCAAAGTCTGTAAAGTCAGATGCTATTATGTATTTATTTGCTGTGGTTCAAATACATCTGAACTGAGGTGAATATATGGCAAAGCATATCCCAGGTTATTGGTTCCTTGACTTGGGGTCTGAGAGTAAAATGCCAATCAATCTTCATTTGCAGGACTAGAGGTTTTCTGAGTTGGGGTCTTCTTAAAATTTGCTTGTGGCAGATGCAAATTCTGCCATGAATTTCATATTTGTTTTGCTGTGTAGCAAATTTAAGTCTATCAATATGACTATCATGTCTGTACCAAAAAACCCAACCAAAAAAAACCCAAACCAAACAAACAAACAAAAAGACCCCAAACCAAAACAACAACAAAAAAAAACAAACAACAAAATTCCATTACAATTTTATGAATCTACACGTTTTGTCATAATTCTAGGGAAATTTTGAAAACTACTTTTTGGTATTGATTAGGGACAGGTAAGTATTTATTTAATGTATGTGCATAAATATTTTTTCATTTATTGATGCTAACATAATCCCGAATGGATTGTTACAACCCGACATGCCTGGCCAAGCTGTTTGTTTTATTCCTGTTCAGTAGGTTCCAACATGAATTCTTATTTCCTTCCACATCCTTCAACAAGATGATCTGTAGGATTGCTGTATGTCCTTTAATTGGAAACTGGAATTGCAGATGTCTACAGATGGCTTTGTCATTCCCCTTGCTCACTTAAGGAAATGTATTGGGGTAAACTGACAACTGAGACCTACAGAGTGCTCCCCTCTGTAGTCTTTGCCATCAGACTGTTGAGTGTTCTGTTCATTTTCATCCATAAAAGGTCAAGGGGTCTAAATGTGTCAAAATTGTTTTCTCTTACTTGAAAAATTCATAGCTGAAGCATTTTGCTGAAGGCTGCAAGTTTTTCATGTACATTGAAAACTTTCAGCTCTAATTTGAAGTCAGTAAATCATGAGAAAATATCAAGGATGTAAATGATAGCAAGGTCATGGCTCATTTTCAATATGAAGCAGTTAAGAAATATTGACAATCAAGAAGGCAAACAGCCTGTATGGAGATGGAAACTTGGTTGGCTTCAAGTGCCAAAGACTTCAGTGCCTTCACTGCTGAACTATTCCTAGAGATGCATATCATACTTTTCATGCTGAAGAGTACTTTTTTACCTTTCTGTTGGAGACTGGAATACTCCTTGTGGATATTGACATTTTACACATTTGGTAGATAAGGCTACCAAGTTTAGGTGTCCCTGAGCATGCAACATCCAGGCAACTTGCTAAGATCTTGGAGAGACATGGCAGCTCATGGATTCCTCTGCAACATCACAACTGTGGAAGAAAATTTGCTTTTATTTTTCCCCCAAAAATGTGGATTTTATAATTTATGAGTCTGTGCAGCTTCATAAAACAAATGTAAGGACCAAGAAAACTCCTGGACAGCTGTGGGAGACAACATGAGGCTGAATTAGTACCTCTTTGGTACCTTTTCTTTACCCAGAGAAGTTTACTTTCACTCTGCTTTGGGAAAATTGTGAAAACATATTCTTCATCCCACAAGACATGAATGAATTTATGAGTGAAGAAAAAAAGTTATGCCAGTGTCAAGGTTTTAAAGGAAGAAACCTGATTAAAGTACAAGTATCTTACTAATTTAAAAGCTGGGAAAGGCCAATAGATGCACAAATCCATTTATAATCATATTATGTGATTTTTGTGTCAATCACAGGCAAAAACATTAAACAGAGAAGGGATTTGAGTTTCAAGTGGGTTCAGTGATGGTTTCTAATTATCCTTTGCTATGGATCTCTGCTGCTTTAACAGGTTTCCTTCTTGTGTCTGAGGGTACCATCTCTATAAAGAAGCTTGGTGCCTGCTAAGATCCAGTGCATTAAAAAATAATATGCTGCTGATTTCTCCATTTAAGCTTGAATCTACATCATTGAGTAGTCTCAAGTCATTGTTAATTGTAATGATCCACATCTCTGCTGTAAAGATTGCACAAAGTTCAAGAGCAAGTGTTTAGCAAGGAAACATACAGACTTCACACCAAGGAAAAGAATACCAATGCAAAGCATTAAATGTCCAAAAATGATGACTATGAAAATAATCTGTGGTTGTCTACAAAGGGAAATGACAAAATGTTTGTAAACAATGAAAAGACCCAAAGGTTTCTTCATTTGAAAGTGGAACTAGAGAGCTGCTGACAGAAATTCAAAGTTAATTCAGTACCTGGTTAAAAGGTTGGTTAGGAATGGGCAAGAAAGCAATGCCCATTTCAACCATAAAACTGAACTACTTTTTCTTTAAGAATGTCTGTAAAGGCATCTGACAATGTTGGAGCAAGAGTTTGAGATCTACAAACATTCAGCCAAAGAACAGGAAAATGGTGCCCACGTGTCAGTCGCCTCCCTTCAAAACACACTGCTATGGCAGTGCATCGTGTGCAAGATGCTAAACTCATTTGAATGCATTTCTTACTGAGAATCACCACATCATGTTATCTGAACTGCTTAAGGCAAGTCAGACTTCATATTTGTATCTCAAACTAGACTCACTACTTGACATTTTTGTATTTGAGCTGTTTAGAACTTAGAATGCATTACAGAATACTGAGATAAAAAGCTTAAGGTTTGTTGTCAAAATTAATTGCTTTCGTGTATCTGCTTCTGCTTGACTCATAAATGGACTAAAAATACTTTGACTATCCAGCTTACTTAAATGAAAAGATGTAAAATCAGCTATCCAATAACATGTGACTACATCTTCATTTTGAAAACCTCATGAAAGTCACATCTATTTTTGGCCCAGGTTACCCTGCTATTTTAATGGGCAAAAAATAGTTTCATGTATGAAACAAGGTGGGACTTTCACACTGTAGTTGTAAAACCATGCTTCTGATTTGCCTGAGAGTTTAAAAAATGCTCTTTTAAGCATCTAAAGTCCTAATGCAATGGTGCTATGTATGCTGAGAAGTACTTATCAATTTATTATAAAAGGTATTCTGCAACACTGCTTAAAATGTTTGTAATATCTCACCCATGCATTTAACTGGTCTTTTTTGTGGTTTTTGGTTGTGGTTTCTGTTTGGTTTTGCGTGGTTTTTGTTTGTTCATGTTTTTATAAATAAACACATATTAAATAATTGCCAACCTGATACAGGCAACAAACTCTACCTCAGTTATAGAAAATGATTTTTCCTTGTCAGGCAACAAGGTATTTTGAAAACTTCCACACCATTTTTAGTGTTTAGAATAAAGTAAACAAATCTTTCAGTACTAGCATTAAGCAAAAGGTCATAAAATGTGAAGTTGCTCTGTGGTGAGAGCTATATAGTCAGTAGAGTCTGTTACCAAATAGTTTTAAATTCGTACCAATGACCTTGATTCTGTACATATACAGATACTCACAGGTGTGAGATCAACATAAGCATAAATCATTAGAAGAACTGAAAGCTAGCATTTGCAAAATTATCATGTAGATCTTATTTTGTGGAGTTTTAAAATGGAAGATATGAGACATGTCACTTTTTCTTATTTTATTGTGCTAAAACATCAATGATGTACACTGAAGTACAAAGTTTCAGGAATTTTTTTTTAATTTGTCTAAAAAGTGCTTCAGACATTTGTTGAATAAATGAAAGTAGATTATACTAGTTTCAGGCTGTTAAAACCTATGTTGTCTAGACAACAAGCTTAAATTGAAAGACAAAAATTGGGAAATAATTAAGCTCCAAGTCTGCAAAGACATATGCACATGTCTAATATTACGAATGGACCAGTCCACTGGTTTATTTGCATACACAAAATTAAATGAATTATTGTTTTAAGGAATTGATCATAGGTCTGCAATATTAGATAGCTGTTTTGACTCATATAATGTAATACTTCACTATGAATCATTTTCCACTAACAAACTAGAGAGCTCCAGTGCCAAAAACTGATCTTTCCTCAGTTCATTTTTTGGTTAAAAAATAATATTCTTTCAGACCAATTAAAAATTTGACAATTATTTCTCCAGCAAAATATGTGAGTTTCAAATATCATATATGGATAGGCACAGCAATATTTTAATATGTAGTTTTTGAAAGGTATCGAAAAACATTGAAGGTATTAAAAGGTATGATCTTCTATGATATCTTCATATGATTTATCCAGAGAGCATTTCAATCAGTCTTTAATAATATTTTCCAAAATGTTAACTGTGTCAAGATGTCAGGTCAGGACTAGGCATTGCTCCTGATTTCAGAAGGTACTGTGCCACTAAAATGCACAGTAATTTAATTAATGAAATTACTTCTCATACGGCTGTCAGAGAAAATGATAAACACTAGTAAATGTTCTACCAACCATATTCCCCTAGACAGCGCCCTCTGAGGCAAATAATTTTGCCATTCATTAATTCAAAAACCTTTTAAAAGCTGATTGAAAAGGCAGCCTTTAAGCATCTTTAAATTTCAGTTTATCTTTCTGTATCTTTGCTTATATTTATGTTCTCTCACACAATTTTCATCTTTATGTCTTTCAGTCCTCTCTCAGGTTTTCCATTAGTAACTCTTTTTATCTGCTCCTTTTTCCACTCAGTGTTTTCTTTCCTTACATTCTTCATTTCATACCATACCTGTTTTAGATGTATTTTGAATGTGGCGATGACAATGCACATTATTCACTTCTAAACTCCTTCCCTCACACCATCCCAATCTTTCTCCAGAGCCCAGAAAACAGCAGCTCTGTCTCCCCATAACAAAAAGCAGCATTAAAGACACAATTTTCTTCAACAGCTCTGCCCTCCACAGCTAACCTGGCATCCTCTTTGGGACCAGTTTTGGGCATCCACCTCTGTGATTTAACTCCAAGACAATAAAACCCTGAGGCATCTCTACTTACAGCAGTTCAGTGCTGTATTATCCCAAAACAGACTCCTGAGCTAGAAATCGACGGGTTTTCCCCAAAGGGTTTCTTGCTTCTCCTTGAAGCTGTATGTCATCCTGTGGGAATGATGAACTTTATGCTCCTGGCTAGGGGGCAAGTGATACACTTCCATTGGGATGCTTAGTTCAGTGAACAGGACAACTCTGTACAAACAGGCAGGATCCAAGATGCAATAGCTGACGAGAGGCAATGTTTGTGTTGCCCTCGGGCATGCCCTTGAGGCCAAAAGCCATCCAGTGCTTGTGACCAAATTGGAGAAACCTTCAGGTCCATTGGGAGTTCACCATCTGCATCTTCATCTCATCTCACACCAAGAGGTACTCTTGCCCCGGGGTATTGTAAACTCTCCTGTACCTCACATAAGCCCTCTTACTTGGTACATAAGTTCCTGCAGTTCCTATCCCATGAAGCTTCTCTCATTACTTACCTTGTACACCTCACTTAAAGGTTTTCACCACAGTCCTGGGGTGACAACTCCAAAACTTCTGACAGATGCATTGCACGTTGAGCCTGGCAAGGTAAGAAAAGTGCCACCACCTGCAATCAAGAGACAAGGAGTCACATTAGCTGTAGTTCTCTCAATGGCATAGTCTGTCCTATACCAGTTAATAACTGTCTTTGTCTGTCATTCCCCCCTTTACCTCTTCTCTCCTTTTCTGGATGCTTACTTGGCTGTGGTCAAGAGTGATACAGCACAACTCTGTGTGTTTAGATTAGATCTAAAGAGTGCCATAAAAACAGTGAAGTTGTGAAAGTTTTAGCTGGCACCCCAACCCATGCAACCTCCTGAGCATTAATTCAGGAGCTGCAGCTGCACTCAGTCTCTTGCTGTAGCCTGAGTTATCATGGAGGTGTGCTGTGCCTGGCATTGCATTTTTCCTTGTCTTCCTGACTTGTCATTCTGGCCTGACCTCAGGCATGTCTCTTCACTAAAGACTTGCCCCTTCATCACTGAGCTGTTAGCTGAATCTGGTTATTGAACCCTTTCTTTCCTCTTTTGTAGGTGTACTGTGAGAGAGAGACTTCAGCCTAAGGGTGAGGGCACTGCCTTTCCAGCCTGGCTGTCACCACTGGCTCCTGGCTCACACTTCCTAATAGAGCAGCCTGCTCTGTTTCCTGACAAAACCCTTCAGGGTAAGAAACCCACTCTTTGGTGCCCGGAGACAGGCATTATTTTGTCTGTACAGGTAGTGACATCCTTCAATCTGTCCCAGTATTCATGTGCTCCATCCATCCTTTGAAGCATGAGCATCGAAGTACAAGGCAGGAGGTAGATGTATAAAGCCATCAATCATCCTGCCTGCTGCAACTGGAAGGCCTCAGGCAGGTATTCCCAATCCCACACATATTCAGGTGTCAGATCCTTGTAGCTATCCAATATCTGTCATCTGGGTACTTGGCTGTATGCAGGAATGGTTTTTTCTCTCACATTGAGGCTCAGACCAGAGACTCGGTCCTCTTGCAGGTTCTTTGCAATGTTGTGAGGACAGTGGCTGGGTCACTTCAATCAAAGCATGAACTTACTCCAAGGACAGAATTCATTGCCATGCTGGCTACAGGATGGAATTTTGGGCTCCTTAACAACAAGCCAACCCAGTGGTATCATCAGCATCATGATCTATTGAAGTCCCTGGAAACCTGGGAGTGGCTGACTCTCCGAGGTCATCAGGAATGGTTTCACCAGGAGCAGATGTTGTAACAAATTATTACATGCAATAACTAGTTTTGCTTTGACCTGTACTGCTATAGGAAATAGAACCAGGATCCATAAGGAAAAAAATAATTGTGGCATCAGAGATTGAACAATAATGTTGCCGGGTGAATTATTTCAGCACTTTATTAATTACTAAGGAACTTACTATTTCACAATTTCCTTTAATTTTTAGGTTTATGACATTGAAATCTGGAAATACATGGAAATAAATCAGTTTTAAGAAGTCCTAAAAAACATTTTCCATTTTTTATTTGTGCAGATTGTTTCTAGCATATTCTGACTCTAGTTTCTAGTATATTCTTCAGTATTTTAAATTGAACTGGAGGTGAAGTAAAAAAGAAACCTATTATTCACTTAGCTACTACCATTAGCATAAGAGCTATTATATCTCACAACTTCCAATGGATATATAAAATACAGTTCCTGATACGACTGAAACCTTTGATCCTTTGACAGAGAATGGACCTATTATTTACATAAATGTAACAGTTCAGAAAGCAGAAGAAAATTGATTTTCCTGCAATGTACCATGCACATTAGAATTAGCAAGCAAAGTATTCAAAAAAAAAAAAAAAAAAACAAAACAAGAACAGAAATTCAAAGAAAGAAAAGCCTCCTCACACCATATGTCCAACTATGCACTAGCAGGTGCATGTATAGATATACACATACATTTCAGAATTGCCTTACTGCATTTATATAGGAAAGGCAAAAACTGCTGCTGGAAACAAGGAAAGAAAAATAATTTCACACTGAGCAGTTTTTTGCAATTCAGTTTAAGTGAACAAGTCCGAGGCAGAACATATTAACTTGGCACTCATTTACTCCCCCCATCTTTATGTTTCTTTATGTTTCATCTTTATTATGTTATCATAATAAACTGAAAGGGAAATAAGCTCCTTTTTAAACTAGTGATTATGAGAGCTTGCCAGTGAATGTGATATTGCATGAGTTGTGTCAATCTGTGTCCTAGGGCTGTATACACTTGCCAATGGGGTATGACAGACTCAAAAAGGGCTGTAAGAAAAGCAGGGTATCACACTAAGAAAATAAATTACCATTTGTAAATGGAGACACAACCACAAAGGCCAACAACCTAGGGACTGCTAAATTATGAGCCTGTGCCTGAAAATTCAAACACTACAATGCAGCTGCCAGGTATAACATACAGGAACATTTCACTCAGTCTCAGTCTTCTATTGCAAAGCACGTATCCTTATGTCAAGCATACATGTACATAGCTTGCCTGATTAAAGAGGTATTTCATTACCTTCTGAAATTGTATCAAGGAGAAATATAAAATTACAGAGAAACACTTGAAGAGCTGTAGAATTTCAGAAACTAACCATTTAACAAAACAAAGCACTGATTTGTAAGTGCGCCATTTGTAACTTCAAATACATTTTAAAGCTTGTCTCTTCTTTGGACTAATAGCCCTGTTTCTTTTTTCAGGCAACAGGTGTATTACACCTGTTTTCAGATGCAAAACACTTGCTTTTGGCATAAAGAAATTACCTTTATTTTGTTTTATTTTGTATTTGGTTAAAAATATAAAGAGACAGTACTTGACAACTGCTTGAGACAATACTGACAAGTGTAAAAAAAGATTTATTTGTCTTTCTGAAGTGATTAATACTTCACATATAGGTATAAGATTAAACTGAGTGCCTTTCAGGTATAGCAAAGCACCTAGAGTTGAAAGGGTTGTGCAGTTGTATAGCCAGTATTAATTAATGAATGTTTTTTACTGTGGTATTCAATGTTGCATTTCAGCTAGGGACATCTTACAGTCACTCTTGTATTCTAAAGGCAAAAGTTATTTACTGAATGGAAAAGATAAATTCTGTATTCCATGTATTTCCCTCACAATCTGAAGTGCAAATCTAGCCATGCTCTGTCTTCTATTGACACACTGTAAAAATTCTCTGTTTTGCCTTCCACTTCCCAGACTTCCTCAGTTAATTTCTCATGTCAAGAAAGAAATAACAGAAAAGAGCACTGATTTTGAGTTTTAATACTTCAAAATTATAAGCCCTAAGCTTTGAAGGTCCTTTCTTAAAAATTCTGAAAATTGCTAAAGACTAAAGGTATTTCTGGAGAAATGTATGCCTCCATCATGTAAATTCATTCAAGCAGAAAAAATCAGCACCATCAGGGAATCTGGGGGTTTAAAAGTATACCAAGAGGTAAATGAATTGTCTTAATTATTTACAACTGTAACATAATTGACATGCTAGGTCAGAGAAAAGGTCTATCTAATGAAAGATGCTGTTTTCAGCAGTGGTCATAACAGATGTTTAAAAACACAAGGGTAAGAAACTGCAAGCATTCATGAATCTTGCCTATGACACATTGCCAGGTGCCCTGACTATCACTGGTGCACTGTGCTGAGGAGTATGCTAAAGATAAATCTACTCTCTAGATTAGAATCCAAGGTATAAACTTACTGCTGTTCTTGGAGAAGAGGTATTCCTTGCTTTGGAAAAAAAAAAGGATGCTTCCTTCTACTCCACCAAGGCTCTGGGGTGTTTTTTACTGCTATTATATATTAGTATGTTGGTGGTAGACAGGAACTTGAGCTACCTGTGCTCTGAACAGATGCAAGTTTTCTTTGGTATACCAAGAGAAGACCAAAAGCCTACTGAGAAGAAGGGCACATTGGTACAGGATCAGTGCCAAAATATCTGCATTTGCATGACTCCCTGATGTCTTGGACTGTGAACAGTGACTGTGGCTTGGCTGTAAAATGCCAAGATGCACTTTTCTGTTTGATTTAAAGAGAAATTCTGAATTTCCTATCTCTATGGAAATCTTTGAAGGCAGGTTGGGGGATGGGGCCTGGGGCTGTTGGGAGGAGAGAATTTTCTTATTGAAATACAAGGGCATAAAGCCAAAGACCTGTGGGACATATCAGTGATGTTCAATCATTTGATCAGGTGATTAACACCAGAAAAAGATGGCATTGTGTTTTACAGAGGAAAGTTTCCACTAATGTATTCTTCCTAGACAACAAGAACAGATAGCTTGCCCAAGGAAAACAAGAAATCTGTGGCAACATCTGAAAAGTAGTCAAGATTTTATGTCAAGTTTCTGAGTTTAATAGCAGACAGTCCTCTATGTCTTATTCAATGTGACTGAAGTATTCTTTAAGAATTGACAAACTGAAATCCTCTGAAACATTCAAAGTGTTATTATTTTGTTTACAGTTAATGAAATGCCCTTCATACTTATTATGAATTATTCAAACATCATCAAGAAATTGGTTAAAATGTAGTTTCATCTAGCCATGAAATATCAGATTATACAGAAAATGACAAAATTTTCACTCGTCTTTTCTTTCCTCTGCCAAACTACCAAACATGCAGCACCATGGGAGAAGCAGGGGAGTCCTTAACTGTGGCCCATAAGTAGGAGATGAAAATAGCCAGAAAGATATTGGTTTGGTGATGAGTACTTACTTTGGAGTAGAGCACAGCAAAGAACACAGGCTGTGAATTCTTAACCTTTGGTGATGCAGCCTTTGTCTGGGGGAGCAAAGCAGCAGCTCCTTGCTTGGGGCAGAGCCAGAGTTGAGTGCAAAGCCAGCAAAGTCCATCTGTCATATCTGCAACAGATTGGCCAGTTTGTAGCACAGATTTACACCATGGGCTACATCTGTGAAGAAACACAGAATTACAGTCATTTTCACTGGTTTAAAATTGCAACTTTCTTAAATAGAAACACACCTTTTTTTTTTTTTTNGAAAAATAAATACAGATGTAATCAAGTCTCATTGGAAAAGCTGCAAAAGTGGTGTTAGGCTGGAATATGATTCCCACCTTTAGCTTTTTGGCTATATAATCATGTTGATTTTTACTCAATTTCTGCCCTAGTAAATCTTACCATTTATTTATTTGTAATGACACAATTTTAAAAGAGGAATAGGGACACTACTGGTCCCTCTCTTAGGACCAGTTTCAGAATAAACAGTAGAGCTCTGTGGAGAAGAGCAATGTGGTAGAAATTTTTATAAAAGGGCAATTGAGAAGTCAACTCACAGCAGTAAATACTTCACTGAGGAGCCAAGGGAGTTTGCCTATTTCTCTTCCATTTCAGTTTCTAAAGAAAAGGTTGCTCTTGCCTCCCTAAATCAGCAACTTTAGGAAAACCTCACTGCAGTCTTGAAATCATACCTCCACCCTAGAAAGCAGCAACTTAAAATCAGACTGTCATTAGCTTAAGTGCCCTAAAAAAGCCAAATTTTGCTGATTTTAGGTAGCCCCTCACTCAGTCTAAAGCCCCATGCACTGAGTGACATCTACAAGAGGGTTTCAGAATTAATCACCTTGTGTTCTAACACCTGTGTGTGACAAAGTGCCTCTTTGAATTGACTCTAAGTTCATCATGGAATGATGAACATTTTCAATGATCAGCTATGCAATTGTTAAGAATTGTTTATTTGAATATAATTTTAAGCAAATTCTGAGAATATAGCTTTAAATATTCAATCTTCTTTTTCCACTGCAACACATGTACATTAATTTATGTTATTTATAATGATAACATAATTATAGCATAAATATATATACTATAAAACTATTCTGCTATACCATATATTAAGAACAACATTGATTCAGTAAAATTCTATCTCATCACTTGTTTTTTCACATTTCACAAATGTGGAAAGGATTATTTATTTTTTATTACAGTCATTGTAGATTTGTGATGTCCACTATTTGTGGGTACTATTTACTTTTATATTACTTTCCCTGATATTTTTCCTGACATTTTCCTTTCATTTCTTAATTTTTCACATATTTTGTGCTTATCTTTATTCAGGAGAGGTATTTCCATAACCGAACTCAACATCCACACACAGTCCAAATCTCATATTTTATGTGTTTATCCCAGCAAGTACTCCACAAAGCACTCTGACTTGTCTTACATATTTTAATTTCTTATGTTATTTTAAGAAATGTGATTCAATGATGTTCTTATTAAGATTTACCTTATCCTGATTTTGCTGTCTATTCTTATAAACACTGAAATATCATACAAATATGTTTCCATCTCACATCCATATAATTTTCAGTCCCCAGTTCCCCATTTCTATCTGTTCTATCTGGCAATTAATTTCCTACATCTGATTTACTGTCAATCATTTCTGCTTAACACCTGCCTGTTTCATTCTAGATGGCATTCCTGGGCACCTCTAATACTCTTCTTTCTTATGATTGCTAATGAAGTCTAGACTTCTCTAAAGGAGAAGATGAGAAAATGGGAGAAAAGTTATATTCAAGCTCTGTTAGCAGCTGCTACCATTCAAGAAGACAGCTGCAGAAAGGTACTACAACCAGTCTAAGGCCACATGGACTGAAAGAATAACCCCATTTTTTCTCTCCATTTATCAGGCTTATTTCTCTCCAGATTTTTTTCCCTTTTGCATCTGTTCTATCCCATGGGATCACCTGCCCTTCTCTCCTTCCTTATGAGTCTGCATTCTGTTTCTGAACTTAGTTGCCACATCCTTCAGTGTTGTAAGATTATTTTTCTGCTCTGTTTGTCAATAGCAGACTTTTTCAAAGACTCATAGGATGGTTTGGGTTGGACAGGACCTACAAGATCATCTAGTTTAAGGATAGCCCACTTTCAGCACGTTGTACATCCCAGCATCCTAGGACCGTCCTGTGCCCTTTCATTTCTGTTGGTGCCTCAGTACTAGACACTGTCTTCCATTTTTTATACCTAGCCCCTCTCCAAAAAAATTCATAAAAGCCCTCTTTATTAACAGGCTCCTTGGGCTGGATGCCATGGCTGACCCTCTCAGCTTTGGTCAACAAGAGGAACATTAACCTTCCATCAACTGTGAGCAGAGATTTCCCTCAGCAATACCTCCACTGTCACAAAATGCAGACTCTACAGAGCCAACCAAGCTCTGCCATCCCAGAAACTGTCACTTTATTCACTTTGGAAAAAAAATTGAGCTCTATCCACATCCAGGAGAAGATTCAGGTATGCTATTTTATTTTTTTAAGTGAGGTGCTGGGGTTTTTCCCCTCAAGGCAGGATTTTTCCTTTATTTAAGCTGTTGACTATCATATCCCACTAAGTCTATGATCAAAGCTAGGAATTCTGTTTACTGTCATATGAACCACACAGAGCTTGACAGAGACTTTGTTAAAATCTGACAGGCTCTGCAATGGAAAGCATTACACACTGTGAACAGAGAACTCTATCATAGCACCAGGGAACAACAGAAATAAAAAACCTTACAAGGCTTTGACTGAATTGTATAAACCAGCCCACTCTTACCATTAGACTGCTTCAGCTTTGATTTCAGCATGCATGTTGTTAGTGGAGTGCAGCTGGGGGATGCACCTCACCTCTGGTGACTTCAATCTGTAAGCATGCTCCAGCTGATGGTGCAAAAGGAAATCACAAAAACTACATATTTCAAATTATGAGGTTAAATTTTCAACTTTTATCTAACTTTCTATCTACCTGTATGTAGCTCTAGATCTGTAAAGGCAAAAAACGTAACTACTTCCTAAAGTTTTGATATGCATTTTTCTTGGTAGCACATGCCATTACAAGCTTTAGTGAAAATGCAGAAGAAGCAAAATGAAGGCAATGCTTTTATTGCTCTTAACTCACTGTTATACATATATATTATCTGGTCTACAAACCTCCAGTTGAGTGCAGTCTGTTAAAAGTAATATTGTTCTGAAGAACTTATTTGGCCCCTAGTCTTTGAATTCAGCTGAAGTATTAAACAGTACTGTATGAGAAACAATGATGATTGGGGGAAAAAAAAGGGAAGAAAGGAAAAAAACCCAAATGAATTGTTTCCCCACTGAAAAATCCATGCATTTTATTAATAAATTCAGCAGAAACAGGATTATATAGGAGGGAAAAAGTTTTGTCCCTTTAGTCAGGTCACAAATTTAAAAGGGGTCACAAATCTGAATAGCTATTGCACTAACATTTTATCTGACATTATTCAGTGCCATTTATACCTTACCTTATGCCAGAAACAGTTCCAAGGGTGCTTTCCCAGGGCAGCCCTATTAGCCCATACAAGCACAGCTGTACCATCCCTCATGGTTCTACATTTTCACGGGCAGTGACAGAATGCTTTGTAAGCTTGCTGTCTCAGGTGCAGGGAGTTGAGGTTCCTTTCTCCAGGGAAAATGTATAAAATAATGAACATGTTCTGAGGGCAAAGTCCTCTCAGGATTTTGGAGACAGCTAAAGGAAAAAGAAGCAGCTGCACCACAACAATCACAAAGCATTTCTCAGAGTGTGTGATTACAGCTTTCCAAATGTGTCAGATAGAGAAATAGTCAAGGTCATCAATAGAAATGCAAGGAAGAAGTACAATGTCAAAGGAAAAATGTGCCTGGTATCATCAAAGGGATTTAGGTGAAGCTCATGGGAGAGCACAATGGAGAAGATACAGGAAGCTGGGCTGACAGAGAAAGATGTGCTCACCAATAAACTAGAAGGATAAAAGGCCTGGAGTTTTACTGAGGAATAGCCATAAGACCATAGTGTTAAAATAAAAGCTAACACAAAATGGATAAAACCTCTGATAGAGAAAGGAAATCCTAAAGGCCTCCATCTATTCAAATGTCACACTGGGGAGAGTGGAGGCAACAGGAGTAATGCTTCTCTCTCACATGCAGACTCCAGAATAAAACCAGAGGTATCTTCATGGAGAAAAAACTTAATCTATTTATGAAAAGCTAGCGCTGTGTTAAGACAGAATATTATTTAGAGGCCTAAATTATTGCTGATTTAATTATAACTACATGTAGAAAATATAAGATAATCTGCCTCTAATAGCAGGTGAGAGGCAGAAGCATGAAAAGCAATAGCAGCTACTACTACAAATTTTCGCAGGTTTTGGCTTTCTTCAAAAGAATAACAAAATTCTAACTTCATTAATGTTGGATTTCCTAAATGAGAATATTTATCATATTTTCAGTACAAGGCCAGCCTACTCAGATAACATCTAATTACAATCTTGAAACCACAGAGATGGGAGATATAAAGTAAATGAGTTAAAAAAACCCCACCCCAAAAATAACCTCCTGGGCTTTCACTAGACACAGACTTTTTCATGTTTTAACTCTGATTTGTATGAATAGCAAGAGAACAATCAATGTTAGGATATGAATCTTGTAGAACTAATTGTTAACAGTAATCTTAAAGGCATTATCACAAGATTATGAGCAACAATAAATGGCTTTTGTTGCTTATTATATGCTAATATGCAGCTGAACTATTTAAGAATCTCATATGGTCATTACAACTACACTCCATTTCCATGAACACTCTCCCAGGTATTTAAACTGAAAAAAAGACAACACAAGGAATATAACAGATGAATATTTCTTCTTTTATGAGAACGGTGTTACTTAACCTTAAGAATTGTCTTCTTGAAATATTTAGTACATCTTGCAACTCAACATATTACAAACTATCCTCCAAAATCTGTCTCTGCAAAAAGCAGTTTCATTTCAGTTCAGGTTTACTCTAAGTGGTGCAGATTTGAAAAGGCCCAAGATGCTGAGTATGAAGACAGATAGTGTCACTCCTCTTCTTGAAAGAGTCCTATCACCAGTTAACACTGCAAGCAAATATTACAAGTTTTACATCCTTTCACAGATGCCTTCCCTGATATCCATCCAGCTGTTAAAGCCTTTTCCTGAGGCTTTGTGCCTTTTGATATTTCAATCACACTTTAAGAATTGAAACTCTTACATCTCCCATACAAGTCTTGCATCTTTCAAGGCATCTATGTAACAGACTGGATTTGTACAGAGAAAGAATCAGCAGCTGAATTTGTTCTGGTGAGACAAGTACATTTAGAGGTTGAGATCAGAGGTTTGATTCACAGCTAGCTGATTTAGATAGGTCTCCAGTCCAGAAATAAGAAGGATGGATATTGGCTGCCTACCAGCTTAAAAATCCATGAATGGACGGTCATTGGGGTGGGCCATAAATACAGGTGGCTGTCCTTTCAGCAATTTGGAAGAATATTTGTGCTGATGTGAAGGAGGGCAGAAAGTCACTTTGCTCTGTTCTTCAGCTGCAGTGAGCCAGTGTGACTGCCAGTCACTTCTAGTCCTGCCTGGCACCATCCAGCTATTTACATGAATATAGAGACAAAGCATACAGACATAAGCCCTTAAATACATACACACATTTTCTGATATTCATTCAACTGTTTGGCTTTGTTAAGTTGGTATTCTAAATGTTAATGAAGTACAAGCCTTCCAACACAGAAAACATATTTTGTATAAATAGACAACAACATGATTTAGTGGCCATCACGGTGCCTTTCTTTAACTAGAAATAATATTGACTCTTTAGTATAATCTTGCAGCCACATATAATTCTGTTAATGCTGAGAGTAAAATGCCCATATCACTCCTGAAAAAATAAAGGTATGCTCACCCTAATAGGATTTGTTCTTTGACTTGCTCTGGCATAATCAGTGTTGTGGTTTTACTCCCTCAGAAAAGCTCAATGTTGCAAATTCTGTGCAGATGACCACTGCCAGTGGCATTCAGCCTGTTCTCACAGCTTGTTTGGAGTAAATGTCCTGGAATGCATCAGGAATAGGGTTTCTGTGTTTAGTAGCACTGCTTCTCTCTCTTTTCACACCCAACAAGAAGACAGGGGTCACAGTGGGACAGTGGTGACGCCCTAAATTAGTTAAATTCAGAGTATACGTGATTCAAGCTAAGCCTTCTATTTTACTGCATAAGACAGGGAAATTAATGCACAATCTTTTAGTTATTCAAATTACAGTTATTTGATTAAAATTACAATCCCTTCATAAGAGTACCAATAAGAGTGGAAGTGAACATAATGGAAAGTAGCTTGAACAAAAATAAAAACTGTACATATGAAGAGACAGTAAAAAATGGTTACAATTAAAATCAAATGAAAACATAATTGAATTTCAGAAAGTCTGAATATGACTTATTACAGAAACTTTGTTTGACATTGGAACATGTGTTTTTGTTCAACAATCTGCATCCATAACGCACATAGCCATTTAAGTTCATATGAGTTGAAGACTCACACTGCTATTTTAAAATTAGCTAAACTATGTAGAAAACCTTCATTTGTGTTTTTTTCCTTCAGAAGTGGCTGGGGAAAAAAACTGGCAAAGGCTTATGATTTTTAGAGATATGTTTATCTCCAGGGCATGCCTTTGTAAAATATCAACTACTGTGAACGTGATAAACCCCAGATAAGGATTTACATTAAGAAAAGGCAGATGCAATAGTTAGAGGTTCTTGATGGAACAGCTAACGTGGATATAGATAAAAGCAAGCTACAATGTACCTGTGCTAAAGGATCTTTTAATTCACAATTAATTTATTTTATTCCTTACCGTCAGAAAAAAAAAAATGCATACTTATTTGAAGAGTAACATCATTTCTTTTATAGGCCATACAATATTTTTTCAGACACAAAGGATTGAAAAACTGAAGTTTTGCTATTTAAAAGAACTCTTGCTTTCTTCCTTTCCCACAAAATTTTTCTGCATCAGCTGGGTACAACTTCAAGATTACATATGTACCTTCTTGTGTTGCAGGAGAAAATTTGTCAGGAAGAAGACACACTGTGTCCCTCCTCTTCATATGTAAATTTGCTATAATTCCATAATTTACTGACATCACATCTGGCATATCAACCAAAACTACCTTCCCACAGAACATCTGACCAGAGAGAGGTACATCAGGGAGTGGAGGAAAAAAAAAAAGAGTGCAAAAACCTCCCTGCCAGAAAAGTTGAAGAAATTGCATTTCTGCTATGTGTAATTCAAAGAATGCCAATGTGCACAATCCGTTTAGAAGAGAGTGTTCTAGATGCTAAACATCAACACACATGAAATTGAAATTTAAAATATATATAGAATCGATGTTTAAATAGGTGAGTTAATTCAAGGTGAAAATACCCTCTTGAAAACTAAGATGTACATATAAAGAGGCCTAATCTGACAAACACAAGTTATAAGGAATGGTTTTTTTCACGAACGCTGTGGTGGAGTCGGAAAAAAAAATAAAACTGGCCAGAAAGATGGAAATTTGAGAAGCTCAACTACCAGTAAACTGTAAGCAAAGATAAACAAGAATATTCTAAACCAAGCCAATGAAATACTTGTTTATTTACTGTGAAGGTTTATTATGGATGGTGTTACAACACTGTTATGGTGATAGCTGTATCACTATCGATGGATGAACTCCTAAACTCAGAGCAATTGGTGATCTTATTCTATGGCACTTGGCAAAACAAAACCACAAGTATTACATAATAAATGCAAATCCTTTTCTTCTCAAGTACCAAAAAAGCAATGATTACATAACTGAATAAAGAAAGTAGAAGGATGAGTCACAGTAAATCTTAAAGATTTTATAGTCTGCAAGGTAATAGAATAAAATTTTTTAAGGAAACAAACAGATTCTGTGATAAAAGTAACTGTCCCATGTGAACTATATGAAATGTGAAATCTGATCTGACTCAACATTTTGAGCCAAGAATGTGTTAGCTCTTGGGTGAAAATGTGTTATTTTTCTGAAGTTAAACCTTCATCTAAAGATTACTTACAATCATAAGAATACAAAAAGTCATAGGCATAAAGCATCTGTACACAAGCATGATTCTGTTGTTCTCTAAAGACAATAAATACAATTACTCATGTGTACTAGCATTTCCAGAACCATTAATTCTGCACCATTTGATGGTATCTTCCACTTTCTGTCTTAAATGATTTTAAAGTCGATTTAACCTGGATTTTTGTTACTCATATTCAAAACTGAGTCTCAAAATTTTCAGGCTTTAACCTCCCCATGGCAAAGCAGTTTTTTGCTACTTCAGATTTTCCCCTATTGAGACACTGGTCTCAAGTGCTGAGCAGCAAGGTTCCTAGCTTATGTCCGAAAGAAGCCTCAGAGGAATGCTGCCTGCCTGTCTTTTGTCCATCTTTTACAGTTCTCATACAGCATGGGAAAACAGACATTTAGTTCTATTTTCTGGATAGTGATGTTCAAGCTGAAATACTTTTTTACAGCAGGATAATGAAGCTCAAACACCACTCAGACTACGTTCCAGTTAACTCCAGATAATAGTATCTCAGTACTTCTAGGTCTCTCCTAATACATAGTGAAAACCAAACCTTTCATTTCCTAATGTAGTAAGGCATCAATATAAAGATTTTCAGCTCGATTTCATAGTTAATATCAGTTCACAATAAATAATACATGACTGTCTTTTAAATAGATGCTTATACCCTTGTGCCATGCTTCAAGTTTGACTCACAGAACAGAAAGCTCCTCAGAACATCCTCAGTGCAACTGATGCAAATAAGCAACTCTTTAATGAGGAGCTTTTAGTAGTTATTCCTGCTAGTCAGCAAGTTTATTTCAAGCACAATTCGATAACATGAAAAATAAAAGTGGTTCTGACCGTGAATAAAGATTTTCAGTTCATGTCTATGGCTTAATTTTGCTATCCTCACTAGCATTAAGCCATTCTTCATCCTGCTAGTAGTGTCACTGAAGATCATCCATACCTTCATGTTCACAATTAAAGGTAAAACTGACTCAACAGAAAAGTTCATTGAGAGAGAATGATCTATTTACTCCATACCCTGAAAGCTATATGAACTAGTTCAAAAATAGCTGCTGTTAATCAAAAGGAAAAAATAGATTGTATTTTATAATATCAACTGCCTTGGTCTTTTTAACTTTGAAATACTAATTTTACAATTGTGCAAGTTCATACAAGTTCTAGTGTTTTATTCTGTATTGACAGAAACTACAAAAAGGTTATAGGAGGTGCAATAGTCTATCAAAGTTGATTCCCAAAGGCTTTAGAAAAACTGAAAGGCTATGGAAAGGAAATGCAGATATAGATGAGAAAATAAAACACAGATTAGTTCTGAGATCAATATTTTTTTAGGCCCCAGGAAAAGACACATTATTCTATAAGTATTTTTTTTTAACTAATTTGCAATGAATAATAAAGTGAAACTAAATTAAATTGCCTGTATGTTTTCACATTAGAAAAACCCCACCAAGCTTAGAAAGACACAAAATCTCACCAAACTTATAAAGGATGTAAAATGTCAGCAGTAGAATCAAACTATCTGAATACATTGAAGACAATTTGATGTTAGGATATGATTCAGCATACTTAGCTAACTATAATGCATTGCTCAATTAGTACATCTTGATAATGAATATTGTATTAAAGATCTTAGTTTTTAATGAATTTGCTTTAAATAAAGTATTAATTCCTCAGGGAATTTTATGTTTTTATATCAGAATTTAGTTTTAAATGAAAATCAAATAATGACCAAATAAAACAATGCCTTGATAAAAATTCTTGAAATCTACGTTCTTTTATACAATTATTTATTTATTTATTTATGTGTTTCTATTTCTATACTTAAAAACATAACTTCAGCCCCATAAATGAAATATGCAAAAGCAGTATTTAATCACTAAGTCAACAAGTCAACTTTTTACCAGCATCCAGAGAGTTGGATTATAATTATATAATTATAATTAATAACTATATTAATTCTTTCAGATTTTTTGTTTTCTCATAATACTCTTCCCAGATTTCAGTCAGTTCCTAAATATATTCATTGCATTTTGTCGCATTTGATCTGCCAGTGATTCCTCCCTTACGGTGAAATGAAAAAATAATTTTTTCACTCTTTGAATTTCATCATATTTTATTGGACAGTACACCAGATACTTTCAAGACTGTGAAATAATTATTTTTCAGGTTTAGCTCCTAGATACATAGGAAGTGAAACCTTTATCACAGCATTTTATCAGCCTCAAGACAGTGCCTCTTTCAGACTTTCTCACAAACCATCAGCTTTAGACATGTGAAAGATTTATGGGTCCATACCTGAGAAAATTTTCTTCCTCTACCCCAACTTGTGCAGTGTCTTCAGTCAAGATTCAGCTCTTGTCCAAATAATTGCAGAGCTGTTTACCAGTACTTTATGGCTTTGAGTCCAGAAAGCTGTGTTTTCTCCTTGTTCCAGCAGGGTTGGGAAAAGTTTCTGCTCCAAACAACCCTTGCAAAAGCTCTGTTATGAAATAAATCATGCTGCCTCATATGTTCTCTACAGAGATGACAATTATCCACAAAGTGGATCTCTGGCTGTGTTTTAAAAGACTTTCATTCATGTTCACCACCTCTTAATTATGCCCTTGGAGATATTGTCTTCAGTTCTCCTGTCCTTATCAAACCCAAATTTTTCGCATGATGTGTCACTGCATGGCCTCAAATGCTGATTTTTTTAACTCAGAATTTTTTCCCATTTCCTCATCTGATGTTTTTGTGTACAGCTGTTGTGAAAACCATGCCTCTTTGTAGCAGCTGGAGGAGAGTGTTTGTCTTGCATTGGCTTTCTTAGCAGAACCTAAAAGCTTGTCTAGGGTGCTGGGAGAGTTTTCTGTAGCTCACAGCTTTTTCCATGACATGAATCCACACTGGACTATCAGCACAACTATCAGCACGTGCTAATCCCAGCTACACTGGTCAACCAGTTGAGAGTTTGTAACAAGCAACTGAGAGAGCAGCAGCTTCTTGAACCACCTCTGACTGGTAGACCTTTGAAGCCATCAGTCAGCTCAGCTGTTCAGTTTTGCATTGGCCCTACAATACACCAAAAACTTTGCACGGTCTGACTCAAATTCTGGTGTAGCACAGGAAGCACATGCCTGGCCACAGTACAAATTTCTGGTCCCCATCAACCACATGCTATTTTGTGAGGCTTAAATTCAACCTAAATCTGCCTCATTTCCCTTGCATGTATGTGGTGTGTTAAAATGTTGTCAAAGGCTGTAAACAGTTACATGCTTTCAGACAAAACATAATTGTCTATTACCATTATGCAATTGCTTACTAACTTCCTTAATTTTTAAATTAACCTTTTAATTCAGGTAAAGGTTTGCTTTTGATCAATGTAATTTAACTAGAAAAGATTACAAAAAGTGTGCAGGCTTCCTGTTTAGCTCTCTCTTTCACTTGGGCCAGTTAAATAAAATTTGTCCCGTGACAGCAACAGTGTCATTCTGATCAGTTAGGCTCAGCCTCAGTCAGTGTCTCATGAGACCAAAACCCTGCACTCATTCAGAAAATCCATAGATAAAGCACTTTGCTGTGGTGAACAAACTTGTGTGTTTGGGTTCAACTCCTTCAATAGGCAGAGTAGTGAATGATAAAGCAGCTCTCAAAAGGATATTTTATGCTATTACTATTTTCTATAGTAACTATTTCTGTGCATTATAAAAAAGCAAGGAACTATCACAAAGTAGATCTTCCCTTTGTGTCTTTTCATTAGGTTTGCTTTGGAATAAAAACTTGTTTTCTTGTGTCTCATTTTGGACAGGCTCTGGACTAAAAAAAATTCCTTATATAAGCAATTCACTCTTATGGCTGTACATTCATCTACAGTGCAAAAAGGATATGACTTCTAGTTCAAAGAAAGCCACTGAAACAACATTTTTATTGCAATGAATGAAGATGGTTTCATTACAATTAAATCTTTGGCACAGGTGAATGAGGCAAAGTATAATTGACAGAGACCATTCAGAAATGCACTTTAGTTTTACAGGCAAGTAAATCAAACTTTCTTTCTGCAATTTGAACCCAGGAAAAGAAAAGTAGTATCCTTTTCTTTTAATGAAACATAGAGGAAGGATACAATATTGGTTTTCATCATGAAATCAATGCAAATCTGGTTAGAGGGGAAATTAATAACATTAAGCAGTAATGGGAGAGGTGAAGTAATGGACATTTCCCCTTAGCTTTATATGAATGTTTATTTTAAAACCAGACTAGTTACATTGACACATGTATCCACTGACAGATAAATTCTGGACATAATACATAAATTGCATTATCAGTTTGGACATCAGCTTCCTAAACCTAATCACAAGAAGTTAGGCTACTTATTTTCTTGTGTGGCTGGGTCCATAACAGCACTGCCATAATCTTTTTCCAGTGAGCCATTATTGAAGCTTGCATGTTTTATAGCAACAAAGACAGCTAGATAATCTCCTCTCTGTGTGTTCACATATATGTATTGATGGGAGAAACTATTCCATACCTGCTGTAATTCTCCAGAAATGTACTTCATTGTTGCTAGCATCTGTTTTATATGCAAATAAATATTGAAAAAAAAATTTTTTATGCTACTCTCTCCAGTTTGTTTGTCAGTGTATTCTTACTCTGAATGGCCTTCTAATGAACCTTATAAATGTTCTTGGCAGCTAACTGGGAAATGTTAATCAAGGGTTTCACTTAACAAGGAGCTGCAAATTATCTAACTTGTTAAGTTTTCCGATAGCCATCTTTCAAATTTAATTATTGGCACTATTTTTCACCCACCACTCAAAGACAATCATTTGGCTATTTTATAAATTGCATTATCAAGGATTTTGCATCACTTTAATAAATAATAATTCTGCCAAATTCTTACAGAACATCACTCTAGTGAGCTATTAACAAGCCCTTAATGGTTATCATTTCAATACATCTGATAAGTATCATAAGTCTTAATACAGAAAAATTATGTGAAGAGAGAAATCCCCCATGGGCCTTGCTGCAGCCATGGTTATGTTGGTAATATATACAGAAACAGAAAACGTCTTCCTACTCCTCTAGCTGTTTAAGCAAGTACTGCCTGCATGACAGGTAATAATTATTTTGTGAAATCATCACAGCAGGAAAGTACAGCTCTCCCACAGAATAGAGGCAGATGCTGATATTCTGGGGCAAGATGGGATTTAAGGCACTCCCACATCTTCATGAATTTCTTCAGCTAACTTACCCCTTTGATTGGTATGTTGTTTTCAGTTTTATTTTGATGTCCTATGGTGTTACTGCACAGTTAGTGAGTTGTCTAGCTTGGATATTGTTAAATCATCTGGGACATGGTTCAAGTAAAGTGTCACCAAAATTGTGACACCTGATTCCAGTTTACTGATTAGTCTGAAAACTGACTAAGCAGTAATCTTTTCTTCAGTGTTGGGTATGTACGCTCTGATTATTCAGAGCTTCTCTTCCTAAAAAAGAGATTTAATATTCTTGGAAATTCCCATGACACCAAATGAGTTAACCAGAAACTGAGAAACCTGAAGGCTCTACTTCTGACATAGGATGGGTCACTAATTTATGGAAAAGGTGAGGTTTAGTGAAGCAGAATTTACATTTTATTGGAGGCAAACTACTATTGAGCAGTCCCTCTTTCCAATTTTTTTATTTGTATCTCAATGTAGCTGCAATGAACTTAATTTTGCTTTCTTTCTTCTTAATGTCTAGGAATATAATTACCCCTCAGAGAAAAGCTTTCAACCAAACCACATAAAAGCACTTCTGCTGCAACACTGGTGTCTATGAACCATTGTTTGAGCATGTTAATGCACTGCTGTAGCAATAGATAAGGATAGAACTGTGTGGTCAGAGAGGCCAGAGTTGTTTATAAAGACTCTTTGGGGACTAAGAAACAATCTATTCACTAATATAAATCATGAGCTGTTAAAGTGAAAAATAAAATCTCCTTTGCAGGAATGAAGAAATCACCAGACATCAATGGAATTACATTTGGGGCACTTATGTATTATTCAGTAGACAATAGAGAATGTAGTAATTGATTTTGGAGAGGATAAGATTTGTCCAGATGAATCTTTCAAAGCCAGCTAAAGTCTTTTCACCCCATTAGTATCCCCAGCAGCTAAGTCATAGCCAGGAAAAAACCACTAAAATGAAGATAAGTTAAAAAACCCCTGACTAGGGATTAAGATATTAATAACAGTGCTGGTGCAGTGTTTTTAATGTTTTTCTACCAAAAATCAAACTTTCTTTCTATTTTTAAGTATTCTGTTTAATCACAATTACCATAGGCATTTCAGACAAATCCAATTTGACTTGACTTTCTTGGATGTTTAGAAGACTTTTGCCCACATAAAGCATCTGTAGATTATTTTTTTTCTTTAGAAAATGGGGGATTTCCAAAAGCAATCTCAGTGTTTCTGTAATTAAAAAAATATTCTATAATAAAAAATAAAATCTTCTTTCTAGAAGGGAGTCTTTTTTTCTTCAGGGCTTAATTGAACAGTATTGGGCATTAACACTCACTTTTCTAGGCAAGTCTATTAGATTCAGTATTTTTCTGTCATATTAAAGATAATAAAAGACTGAAATCCACTGTTAAAAGTATAGGATAAGAAAAATCTACAGAGAAATTGACACCTAACTCTCTTTTGACATATAAGTACTGTAGACTATTATACTTGAGCTATGGCAAAGTGATTTCTTAATCCATTACTAGATCCCAGAGAAGCACTTCCTTCCCCCTATGATTTCTCTTTTTATTACCAAATATTTGTTTTTCATTCCAGATATATTTAGTGGACAAGAAACTATGCAGGCATAGAGATCACTACACATAACTGAAACACCCACTTCTCTCAACAGGGAAATAGAGACACTGAAGTAAGGAGTTTACAAAGATGCAAAATAGCTTAAATCTCAGAATCAAGATCAAGATCACCTAAGTCAGCCTTCAGCCTAGCACCACCATAATCAACCCTAAAATATATCCCCAAGTACCACATCCAGATGCCTCTTGAACGCTTTCAGAGACAGTGACTCCTCTACCTCTCTGGGCAATTTATTCCAGTGCCTAACCACTATTTCAGTGAAAAAAGTTTCCTAATATCTAATTTGAACCTCCCCTGGTGCAACTTAAGGCCATTTCCTCTCATCCTTTCACATGAGACTTGGCAGAAGAGACCGAACTCCACCTCAATACAGACTCCTTTCAGGAAGGAAGCAATATAGAAAATGTAGAGAAGCAGCAATTGGCAGAGAGCAACGAGGTTTCCCCCTGAGCCTCCTTTTCTCCAGATTAGGCAACCCCAGCTCCCTCAGTCACTCCTCACAGAAGTTTTTCTAGACCCTTCACTACCTTTGTTGTCCTTCTCTGGACATGCTCCAGCACCTCAATGACTTCTCTATAGTCAAGGGTCCAGAGGAGAACACAGAATTCAAGGCAGGGTCTCACCAGTGCTGAGTACACAGGACAGTCTGGTCCTGCTGGCCACATTAATTCTTTGTATAGGCAAAGTAGCCACTGGCCTTCTTGGTCACCTGAGCACACTGCTGGCTCATATCCAGCTGGTGGTACACCAGCACAAGGAGTCCCTATTCCTTACCTGTTGTAGTGTGTTTTTATATTTTGTAATACTTTGTAGTAGTTTCTTGTATTCCTTTAGTTTCCCTAAGTAGTTTACCCCAAACTGTACCCCTTCCCTATACCTATGTTATCATTCTCCTGGGTTGAGATCATCCCCAAACCCCCCACCCTGACCCTCTGTCAATCACTCAGCATCCCATCCTCTCTATCCAGAACCTTCGGCCAAATCCATCGTGTGATTAGCTGGAGGCCAAGAGTCAGCCCCCCAAGAAGTATCCTATACGTTGCCCAAAATGTCCATTCCTTAAGATCCCATCCCTTTAGCATCCTTATTGGTCAACAAATGTTACCTACTTTTTGTTTCCACCTCCCTTTAAATGTGTCCTTGGCACAGCTCCTGGAGCTCTGAGCAGGAGCCCCCTGAGGTTACAGGAGTCCCTTGGGAGCTCCGAATAAACCTTGGAATTGCCCCTGCTGAGAGTCGGCCTTTTCCTCTGCCACTGTCTCCAGTGTCTCCCCTGCTGCAAAGGCACTGGCCCAGCTGCCATCAGTGCCCTGGGGACACAGAGAGTGTCCCCCCTCTGAGTGCCCTCAGAGTGTCCCCCCTCTGAGTGTCCCCAGAGTGTCCCCCCTCTGAGTGTCCCCAGAGTGTCCCCCCGCTGTCGGACGCACTGGGGGAGCCCCCCCGGTGTCTGCCCACCCGGGGCTGGCCGGGGCCCCTGAGAGGCTCCCAGGGAGACAAAAGACCTTGCCAAGGCTGATGTAGATTTTATCTACACTGCCATTTTCCAGTCCTCAAATGTCTTTCCAGATTTTTGCCAGCATTCTGGCTTCTCAGAATGCAGTTTTGAAAATGAAGATTTGAGATTATTTTCCTTTGTCTTTTGTGCCAAAAAGATCCAGATGATTATGACACTGTGAACTTCATTTTCTCCAACTTCGTGATACTGGCTTTTTTGAAATTTCTGTGAGTTAACCCTTTGGCTTGAAGGCCAATTCTCTTCTCCTGTTTGAAACTACATAACCAATGTGTAGATAAGTGTTTTTTAGATGAAATGGAGAGTCTTAAAGGTTGGATTAGATAGGAACAAAGTGTTATGCATTTGACTAAGTACTATTTAACATTTGTTGGTCCAACTACTTCTTGTGTTACAGAACAGGTCAGTTTCCCAATGAGTCATTAACTTGGCCTTTCTCATGCACTGCAAAACAGCTTTGACACAAGAAACTGTTTAATTCTAGGTGATTTTATGCAATATATTAATATTAATCAGTACATAAATTTTTATAACTTGTTTTTCACTGTTGTCATTACATCCCTTTTCTTTTTTATGCAGGGGTGGACGGAAAATATTGATCATGAAACTGGAAAGTCAAATGACAAGGTTCTAGAAGAACCTGAGGGAAAGCATATTTTTTTTTTGCTGCCAACATTTTGACAATTATTGTTTCCTGCTTGATGTGTGTTATTGTATGCTCTCTGTACTTGAAGCAAGATAGTATGGTGATATCCCTAGTAACAATAAGTATCCCATTGGAATTGGAATTATGTTATGTAATTATTTCCTCCTTAAGAAAAGAAGGAAATATACCCAACCTACAATTCCAGAAAACCTTGGATAAATTTAGTTATTTAAATTATGTAGAAATATTGCAATCTGCCATATAAATAATTTTCAAAAGAATTGCACTCATGAACAGTCAATGAGTTTGTCCATGAAATGCAATCATAGCTGCAGAGGATTGCAAACTGTGAAGTAAGTAGTGTTGTCTTTTGAACACCATGCATAATAAAAAAAGATTTAGCCTCAGGCTGGTACTGCACAATCATTATAGCTCTTACATTATACACATACATTAATTATGCTAATATGGTTATTCTGTCCATTGAACCCATACATTAAATTCAGATGATTAAAGACATTAGCACCATAAAAAAACCCAGATAAAACTATGGGATGAATATGAAGAAGCATAAATGATAATGTTTATTTTCCCAAATGTTGACCTGCAAACTGGTTTTGATGTATAAAAATAGTATAAGTATTATATATGCTTTTTAAAATGTCAAGTTTTCTTAAAGATTTGTGGAAGAACACTAAATAATTTTCCTGTGAATTTTCAAACCTTAACTTTGGATGTGAATGTGCTAAATGAAAACCTTTTGCAGGCCTCTTCCTTCTTACTCTCTCAGTTGCCACTTTGTCTCTCATCAAGCTCCAAATATACTAGCTTTACCATAGAGGCAAATCTTTTCAACAGGGAAACAAAATGAACAGAGAAACAAGAACCACACTGAACATGAATATGCAGCACAAATCAATCAGTACCAGCCCACTGTCTTGGAAATACTACTTTTTGTTTCTGTTTTCATCAGTTTTTCTTAACTTCTTCACAAGTACACGAATTACAGTAGTGGAATTTTTTGAAATTGGGCATGGGAAGTTGTGATTTTATGTTAGATTTTGAACTGAAGGGAAATGTGGAGTTACAAGAAAATTATACCTTTTGTTTCATAGCATTTAGAGGACAGAATGGGTAAAAAAGTTGAAGACAAAAGAAAAGAGAGAAAACAAGCCAGCAATAATTGCTCCTGACAACCATAGGTAGGTTGTTGTTAATAGATGTGATTTTTCAGCCCATCTCTAATTGCTGTTCAGATTGAATGAATGATCACTTATTTCCTCTCAAACTAAATAAAAAAATATCCTCAATAATTGGCATTCATTATTAGTTACATTGCCCTACAACATTTATGTTTCTGAGAAGCTTGATTTTAGAGATTGTCTAAGAAATAGAAGCAAGACTGTGTCAATGGACAATCATCTAGACAAGTAATATAAATTTGAAACATTTTGTCACTCCCACTGAGAAAGTTCTGATGCCTCTGCCTCCTGCTTATAGTGTTACCAAATACCAGCAGTGTTTCCAGCCTACCCTTTCAAGCATGGAGGTTCTTTTTAAGGCAGCATCTTATGTCATTTTTCAAATTTTTGCTATTATGGCTCTTGACATGTCTAGTGAACTGTTCTGTGAATACTCACTAGTTTCTTGCATTGAAGTCAGCCTTTGGTGTATCACTGATACAAAGATCAAAGGAATAGTATGTGAGTAAGGACAAGGTTAAGGGTACTAATAGGTGCTCATGATTAATCTACTTTTATACTCTGTTTCTCTTAAAATAATTTGTCTTAGCAAAGTAATGAATGAAGCAAGTGAAATGGCATTCCCTGAGATCTCTGTTTGGCTCCTTAAACCAACACCGTCTCTGGCCTTTTATCTTCTATTTCCCTGGCTTACAAATAGCCTTGGAATATCAGATGGCCCTTGCAAAGATTAACCATATGGACCTTATTCTCTTCCTGGCTTCTTTGGTGGTGGAGCTACAACACTGACTGCACTTCTTCAGCAGCCACCTCTCAAGGAGCAGCGACCAACATCTCTGCAGTGAGTGTACAAGTCACTCCTGAACAGGAGTTCATCAGGTTTTGATAGGGACCCTTGAAAACTCTTAAAAAGACATAAAATATTGAGGTTGTATAAATATTTAAATATCTATACTATAGTCTTAAAAAAAAACTCTCTCAGCAATGGATATGTAATGCTTTTAATTACAACAAAACCATAGAGGTTTGTTGTAATTTCAATTTGTTTAATTTCAACAAAACCATAGAGGCTACACCTACCCTGGAATTTTTAATACAAGATGCATATCCTGCATCCTTATGTAAATAGTCCTCTTGATCTTAACAACACCTACAGGAGAAGTATGACAGTGTCCAACTTGAACCTATCAGATCCTCAGTTGATGTAAATGATGAAGCTCCATCCAGATCAAGACAGGGCTGTCATAAATTTGCAGCTAGTGGAGATCTGGAAGGGCAGAACAACTCAGCAGAATGCAAGTACCAAAGACAACAGACAGGATCTAGGTCACTGGGGTGTGACAGCACCAGTCAAGGTTATTTGCACTTTCCCCAGTTTCAAAAAACTTTGTAGTATGCAGAAAAACAGGAAAAAGGAGCCTGGCTACCCTCACACCTTGTAACTTGTGTATGTGCAATATGCTGGCCCAGGTGTGCAAGCCAGCTCTCTCAGCATTTCCCTGTGAACATGACAAAAGAATTCACTTTAGTCTCTTCCTTCAGTCAATAGGCATTATAGCACTGCTGTCTCCTCTGCTTGTCTGCTCTAGAATGCTGATTTGGGAGAGTTCATGTGACACAGCACAACAAAAAGCTACGTTTATTCTAATACTGTCTTCATAGAAGTATTGCAGTTTATTCCATTGATAGCAATCCCAATTCATCTCCTCTGAATTTTAATGCAGCTCAGGTTCTGGAAAAAGGATCTGTAGCAGTAATATAATTTTATTAATCAGCCTGTGTTTGGGTTGATAAGTTTATAATTTGCCTGTGAGCAATCAGAGCTACATGTAGGGCCATTCAATTTTTCAGCTAAATCAGGCTACGTGAGGGAAGCAGTTGTTTCAAAAGGCAAACTGACAGGGAGTGGGTGAGAACAAATGAAACTTTCATGGTGGTTTTTCAGTTTTGTAGAACCCCCCCTTCCTCAGGCTACAGAAGGTCAGCAGAAGCCCTCAGCCATACTTCTTGCTGGTTTGTGACTCTCTCTGCTCTAAACTCTCCAGTTCCCACTGCTGCTCAATCAGAATGGAATCCCTCAGAAAGCTGAAAGCAATCCAAACAAGTACTTTCCTTTTCTATTACATAATTTTCTCAGGAATAAAAAGCTTACTTCAATTCTTCTGGCCTGAACCCCATGGCCCAAACCCCCACCATGGATCCCAGATCATGCATAGATCAAGTCCTAATTTCTAGTGTCAAATCAAAGGCAATTCTGTTCTTTTATATCCTTTAAAGTTCTGATATTTCCTGACTTTTACTCCCCATGCAGCTCAGCTCTCGGCATAAATGAAAATTCCACTTTAAAGAGCATAGAATTGGCAGACTGGCATGTAGATGAAGTTACAGATCTCAAGGACACTTTCAAGTTGCAAGAGGTGAATGAACACCCAGTAGATTATGAGTCAGAAAATGTCAAAATAATCACATGAGGATACTCCTATGGCTTACTTGACCTTTTTTTCTTTTTTTTTTTTTTTTAGGAAAAAACCTTCAACTTTCCTTGCAGTTGTTTTCTTCCCCTTATTCAGAAATTAAAAGCATGTTCTTAAAGCCAAGAAAGCAATAGTAATCTGCTCATGGTGTTAAATTTTTATACCTTGATAGTGGAACAAGTGCCAAAAAAAGATTGAATTTTCAAATGACAATATATGTACTTCAAGATATTTATAATTAACTCTTGTAGAGCTCTTTAAAAGTAGAGACCAAAGTAAAATAAAAGTTTTGCGTAGGGAGGGATAAAGAGGAAATAACTGTTCTTTTCTGAAATACTTTTTTCTCTGACTGAGTAATGCACAATAGCAAAATAAACACATGCCTTCAGAAAATTTTCTCTCAGGGGTACTGAGCTGAAGCATATTGACTCAGACTATTTCTGAGATAAATTTGTTATTATTCTCTTTTTGGCAAAAAGGTGGACTAACACCAGTCTTTAGCTCTGGTGAGGCTGTTGTGAGCTGATTGCTCAGGTTCCTTGCCTCCCTGCCAGCCCCACAGCCAAGCTGAAAATGTCTGCAGGGAGGATGATATTCATTTGTCATCAGCTACCCCAAAATCAGGCAACTTCACTCCACATGCATTCTTCAGCAGGGGGTTCTTTGAGAGTTTCTTCTGCAATCCCAGAGCTGGCTGACCAGCAAAGTCTGCTTGTGCCTGCCTGTGGGAATGGTTCTCCACCTGTAAGCTCGGGTGAGGTATTCACTATTTTAGAAAGCATTGATCAGTTCAGTTTTCCTCCTACATGAGAAAATATTCTCCTTTGGGAAAATCCAGAGTATGACTGCAATTTGACTTCTGAGGCAGAAAATGAGGCACTTTTTTAGACTGAAATTATCCTGTAGGGTGAATAAAAAGGATTCAACAAAAAGATCATTTTACTATCAAAAAATTATTCCAGATGTGTGATTTTGAGTATTTCCTGTATATTAGTGAAGAATATTATAAAAACTTGCTCTCACTTTCTAGGATAAACTTCCTGAATGCTATATAATGGCTGTGATTAACATATGCATGAAAATACTATGTAAACAGAAAAAAAAAAAAAAATTCTATGTTTTGCCACGGCCTATAGAAATAAGCAGCCCTTGTGCCTAAAAAAATACAGACTGTTTGCTCACAGTAATTGTTCTGCAGACAATTCTGCAATCCTTATCCAAGTGCCAAGTAACTCCATGAAGAAGTTGCCTGAAGGCCCTGTGAAAGCCACCTCAGCCACAAAGGGACCAGGACACAGACACCTCCTGTCCAGGGTCCAGCCTACAGCACCAAGGTCCACTTCCTTCAGCATGACTGGGCCCAAATTCCCTGGCCATACTTTGTCACAGCTTTTGAGTGCATCCTCTGGCATCACAAAAGTTGATGTGGAATGGCAAAGGAACATGTCCTTGGGATTAGATTACTGCACCCATGGGCTGCAGTCAACATCTCATTCCTGCTGACTTTCCACCAGTTTCCCTAGGTGGCTAACACAAAGTGCAATTCACTGGCTGAATGTAGATGAATATATGAATTTCAGGAAACCCTTCTTATCTCTCAGATGTCCACTCTTAACACAGAAATAGTTTCTGCCTTCAAGGAGGCTGTGTAGAACAGGTAAAACATCCTCTTTAGAATTCCTAGCAGGGAGCTGTGATATGAGAAGTTGCAGCATGTCTGTTCCCATGTCAGTTCCCAGTAAGATGCTGGCCTGACATTGCTAAGAAGGAATAGTCCCCAAATATCCTGATCTACCCAAGAACCCACCAGGATGACACTCAGCTAATAACTAAGACCCCATGCCCTTTTCCAATACAGATCTTCATTACTGACAGCCCTCTGTGTGGTACCTACCAGCCTCCTCCTCATTGGGGTGTCTTCATTAATCCCATGGAGTGCCTCATCTAACAGAGAAGCAGAAAAAATGCCACTGAATCAGTAATTTTACAACAGAACTTTGTTTGCTTCAGTTTAAAATCAGTAACAAAACATATTAATATCAACAGTATAACTTATATAACAGTATATAAGTAATAACTTATATTAACAGTAGAAGATAATAACCTTCCAGAGAACAGATAGACCTCACCACCACAGTGGATCAAACATTAAACTTGTGTGGTTAAAAATATAGGAATTGATGTTTTTCCATTGATGTTCACTTTGCATATTTTTTTTTTTGTGTCTCACTAGAGGGCTTTAAAAAAAAACACGAAACAAAAAAATCCAAAAACAAACAAACAAAAAAACCCAAAAAAAAACCCCACAAAAAAACCAAACCAAACCAAACCAAACCAAACCAAAAACCAACCAAAACAAAATACACCAAAACAAATAATCTGCCTGTAGTGGAAAAAAGGGGAAAAGCAAATGGACAAATTAGGAAAAGAAGGATGCCCTTTCCTCTTCCTTGACCAGAAATCAGCCTGTTTGATTTCACCAGCAGGTCAGGAGAAAGACTGTTGTATAACACAGGTAGTCATCAAAGAGCCAGTGGTTCCCAGCAGTGACTCCAACTCCACTGACTGCATTTGCATCATCAGAAAGGGAGGGAAGATGTGTCACCACACAGCCAGTGGTGCTCAGGGCCAGGCAGGGGTAGATGCACACAAGGCATGTAAGCAAATGGTGCTCTCTGCAAAGGCATGCATGGCAACTTAAAGTTGAGGATTTACTGCTGGGCTTCTTCTCTTTGAAAGGGTCAATAAAAAAAGGAGTCTTGATTACATTCTATCAACATGAAAGAAGTGAAGTAACAAAATGTAAGAAGGTTTTCACTAGGAAGTGCATGGAGCTTTTTAACTACATCATTTATATTTTGCCTTAGATAAATTTCCTTATTGTTTTATTAAATACATAAAATTAAATGCTTCTCTTCACCACCTGTCCACTCATTATTTGCTTTTTGGATACAAGAGTAATTTTGATAAACAAGAGGAATTTTGAAACAGTTTTGCAGGAACAAAGCAAGTGGCTTTATATTTTATAATCACAATGGTCCCAAATGACAAAATGACAGCATGGGAGAAAGAATAAAAGTATCTATCAAGCATGTAAGAACCATGTTCTTAGCTAGCAACTTAGTGAATATCAGGAGGACTGAGATTAAACAGCAAGGAGAAAACATGGTACATGGTACTGTAAAGGAAATTCAAAGGGAAGGAATGACAAGATCAGAGGAAGGAGTCATAAATTCTTTTGACATCTTCAAAGCAAGCAGAGTTGAGAGGAGGAGATGTATGCACAAGTTTTCATTTTACTGCACTGTATTAATTTTCACAGACTTTTCTGGTTATGCCCTACTTATTTTCTATCTCTAAATGTATTACCAGCCTGAAGATCCCAGTTACTGTGGGAATTGCAGAGATCTCTATTCCTACAGAAACTTGTTAAAATTACTTTTCTACACAAATATCTATGATACTGAGACACTTTATTCCTCAAGCAGAGCCAAAGCCTGAGGATGGAAATAGTGCAGATCACTGTTTGCAGGACTCAGACCATCTACATGCACATTCATTATTGTGTTTATAATGAACATCAATTCACTTTACTATACTGGAGAAAGAAAAATATGTGAGGTGTGATATTCAAGATATGAGGTCAGTCAGCAAAAGAGACTATAGGTGTTTTTTTTTCACTCTCTTGAAGGAGGAAGGAGGGTTTGGGAAAAATAATGACCATGCTTCCATTCCCTGCTCAGTTTTCTGTTTTCCTTTTCCTGTTTTCTCTTTTTCTGACTTCTGTTCAGACTATTACTTACATTCTAAACAAGAGATGCTAAATTGAGGTTTTCCCAGCAAGTACAAGAAGAGAGATGTATTCTACATAATTTAAATGCTGTTGAATAAAGAATACATTATTTATGCAGAAGTAGATAAAATGATACAGGTCAGACTCCCTCATGTGGCTGTCCATGACTGTACAGAAACTCTTTCTTCCCTGATGACTCAGAGGTGTCTGTGCTGCTGTCCAGTCTTCTGGCAGAAATAGCCCAGAGGACAGAACTGAGAGAAGGGATATTTAACTCTGCTTTTTCATATCAAATGGCTGTACATTTGTCTCTAAGGGCAGTAATGAAACTCAACAGCTTCCTGATGGCAGAATAGATAAAGAAGAATTAAAGGGAGAAAACCAGAAATGGGTCATGCATTGGTTTCCAAAATTAGTTATAGATACAGCTATAAAGAGTGTATAGAAATATATAGGTGTGTGTACATATATGCCTATATTAAATATAGACAATCATCTGGGCAGTTGCTTAGAATAAGATGCAATAAATGTTAGGATTTTAGGGGAGGACTCAGTATAAAATTCCCAGAGGAAATTTGAATAACAGTGATAAACCTCATGGAATAGGCTGCATTACTCTTTATGTTTCTTAAACTATGTACAAGAAAAATACAAGAGTATTCATCATTAAAACATCTTGTGCAGTGAGTAGAGAATAAGAAATTAAATGTAATTCTTCATATTTTGTTTACCTACAGATGGTGGCTAATTTTGTTCAAGTGTCAGTGGTGCTTCAAACTGAGTTTGGCAGTGGGTGAATGTTTGACTCAGCCTGACATTAACAGCCTGAGTCCTAAGGACTAGGAGAGCATGGTCCCCCCTTTTTGATGAGATACAGAGTGCTCTAATTCTTGTCTTTGCTCTCTTGGCAGAAATGTACAAGTTGGCATGCATTCACGTGTAAATCATACCACCCGATAAACACAGTTGCAGAGCAAGAAGCATGGGCTGTTTTTATTCTAAATTTCAAAATCTTTTATATCTGAAGACTTAATAGTGTTTTTTGCAATGAATATGTACCATGATAAGACTACAATTACTTCCTCTTCTTTTGCATTGAGAAAAACAAAAGTAATTTCATTGCCATTTCTTACTTCAGTTCTGAATCAATTACACTGTACAGAATCAAGAGTTGTTTATGTTGGAAAAGACCTCTAAAATCACCAAGTCAGCTGATAAATGCCACTGCCAAGTCCACCACTAAACCATGGCTCTAAGTGACATATTTACACACCTTATAAAATTCTCCAGGGAAAGTGACTCAACAGCTTCCCTGTTCCAATGCTTCTTTTTGTGAAGAAATTTTTCCTAATATCCAATCTAAATCTTCCCTGGCCCAACTTGAGGCCATTTCCCCTTATCCTATCCTTTGTTACCTGGGAGAAGAAACTGACCCCCACCTGGGTACAGCCTCCTTCAGGCAGTTGTAGAGAGCCAAGCCATGAGGTCTCCTTGACATTCCTTTCTTCCATACTGAACAATCCCAGCTCCCTCAGTTGCTCCTTATAAAACCTGTGCTCCAGAGCCTTCACCAGCTCTGTTGCCCTACTCTGAACATGCTCCAGCACCCCAATGCCCTCCTTGCAATGAGAGGCCCCAAACTGTATTTCCTATCTTTGCATTAAGATATTGATTTAAGAAATCATTTTGTCAGACTTTATATTCAATGATAATTTCATTTGCTTTATTTTTTTTTNGGGTACAGCCTCCTTCAGGCAGTTGTAGAGAGCCAAGCCATAAGGTCTCCTTGACATTCCTTTCTTCCATACTGAACAATACCAGCTCCCTCAGTTGCTCCTTATAAAACCTGTGCTCCAGAGCCTTCACCAGCTCTGTTGCCCTACTCTGAACATGCTCCAGCACCCCAATGCCCTCCTTGCAATGAGAGGCCCCAAACTGTATTTCCTATCTTTGCAACTCAAAGGCGAAAATCAAAGAAAAGTGGTAGAGTTACAACATATCTGTTTTGCTTTCTTGTAAATAATATCATCTATATGACTGAGTCCAGACTGAAGAGGAGTGAGAAGTGGAAAATTTAAGAAATCATTTTGTCAGACTTTATATTCAATGATAATTTCATTTGCTTTATTTTTTTTTTCTTTTTAGTTACTATGTCCATAAATAAGAAATAAATTTACTTTTCTGTTCGTGTAATTAGTGGTTTTAGACTCATTTTTCTACTGGAGGAAAAAAGGACTGTGTGTTAAGAAACACAACTATCTCTGGCTTATTTTAAGAGGCTAACATGACAAATTTTATCAATCAATACATTCAGTGTTACTGCTTTTTTCATATTATACAAGTATAACAAATATTTGTACTTCCAAGGCTTTGGCAATACTGGTCAAACAAATTAAGTACACCATGAACTTTCAAAAGTTAAATGCTGACTTCTTTATTAGTAACAGAGCATGCAACGTTTAGGAACCAAAAAAGTATTAATAAGGGCAATGTACTCTGGATAGTAAAGAGCCTTCAAACTATAAAATTATAATTACTATATATATATATATATATATACAAACACTTTCTACTGACTTTACAAACATGAGATAATGGATTAAATGATAGCAGAATGTGATGATGGATGAATGTGTTAAATACAACAAGGCTACCATATGTCTTTAATTCATTTTGTTAACAGCTTGTCATGATATTACTTAGTAAATGGCAATTTAAAAAAATATGGTACATGGTTGCCAAAACATTTCTTTTATTGGGTTTTCCAGTGAGTACTAAGGATTGCAGTCTTAGTATCACTTTATAAAGAGGAAGCAATAGTTTTGAAAAGAAGGGTATACTACACAGGTAAATAAGACTCTTAAATAAAAACAGAGAAATAAGTTTTGATAGTAACCACACAAGTGAAATGTGCAGATGACATCTTCTCCCTGTCTTTCTTTTAATAGCTGCAGCAGCATGGCTTTTTCAGGTACACTAAGCATATGAGTTTCTCTCTCCCAGATGCTTACAAGAATACAAGCCCATTTTCTTTAATGTTTAGAGTACTGAAAACAGTTTAAAAATTATTATTTAACTCACTGTTCTAATAATATAAAATATATGTGATTTGTCAGACTTCATGAATGTAAACTTACTGTGTATGGAAGAGCATGAAAATCTGTTTTCAGATGCTTCTAATTTCCCTTCATTCTCCAAACTTCATCTGAGACAAAGTGGGCCCTGCTAAAAATTGCTGCAGGATGACCTGGAAAGAGATCAGACATTATACTAAGGATTTCTTACCACCTCTTACAGCTGCTGAACTGCAGAAACCAGAGGAAATCATGATGCAAAAGCAGCAAAAGAGATATAAAATATTTCACTGTTTTGAACAAACATGACCAGGAGTTGGGCCAGATAATCAAATTGGTCCTTTCCAAGAATGCTACAGGATAGTTTTTCAGATGTCCTTTCTCTGGTCTCTTTCCTGCAAAGTGCCTTTTCCCAGGTCATGTCCACGTTAGGGTCTGCCATTGAGCAGCACTGCTGGGCAGCTGCCCAGTGGCAAGAGCCAGACCTATGGCTTGGGCTTAGGAACCTGTCAATTATCTCAAAGTGACTTTTATGTGCAATTAGGAACATTATATAATGTAACACTTTTCACATAAGCTTTTTCCTCGGAATAGTGGGATACCTCTCTAACAGCTCAACTGAAAGCAGATGACTGCAGCATCCTCTCTAGGATCAGAAGGGCGTCTGCATGTTGCTCACAACAAACACTGTCAATGGTCTTTGTCAAGGTTTGATCATCAATTTTTCTAACGTTCAGAGGATACCCACACCAACAACCAACACACAGTTTCACTTGTGTAAAATGATATTTCAGGAGAAATACATGTGTGTTATACAGGTGAGGGGAAGGAATCAAATTTTGAGAGGAAAATCTTTAGTTGCAACTCACTTGAAAACTTTTACATAATTTCAAAAATGCCACATCAAAAATAAACACACTGTGATTAGTTTATGCCCCAAGTTACAGTACAGCAGGTAATATATTTTTCCCCTGCTGTAAATTGTGCTTTGGAGGAAAATTGCTTCTTTTACTTTCTTGATGTTCCTGTTCCTCTCTCTCTTCCTGTGTAGGAACCCTAGAGAGGCTGGTCTCTTAATGCAAGGACTTAGTCTGCACAAAAATCCCTGTTTTGGCTCCCTCCAGTTACATTTCTCAGCATGTCCCATGCAGGAGGCAGAGCACACTGGAGGCTGAGGGCCAATTACATCTCCTTCCTATCCTCTCACTTCTCAAGTGGTTTGTCAGCACATGCTTGTCCTATTTCCCCTAAACTCCCCTCCACTCTCTATGTAGCTACACCCTTTGTATGCATTTCCTGTAACACACAACATGGCACACCTTTTCATACTCCTGTATGATAATTGCATCTAATGAGAATGTCAGGAGGGTTGCACGTTACAGGAAATTTATTGAAAGCTCATGACTATTCAAAATAGTCCCCTCCAAAAAGCACAAGGTAACATCCCACTCCCAGCCTCTTGACATTGACAACAAAACCAATTTCTCAACACAATATCTGCTGCTCTTTCTGTGCTCTGTCCATCTATAATTTATCAGCATGAGACCCTCAAGCCATATAAATTTCTCATAAATTCTCCAGCAAGAGGAGAATCTGAGATATAGATTTGATTCCGGTGAGATGTGTCACCATTCATTTTTCCTTTATGAATACTTTGGGAAAGCACTGTGGAATTTACTCTTTTTTTGTTGTTTTTCTATTTTGATCTTAGTAGAAATAAATGAGCTCCAGGTAATGGTCTCACTGGGCATAATGCACAAAATTCTAGGTATACATCAGTAAAAATGTTCTTGTTTTTAGGACTTCAAAACAGCTTCATGTTCAAGAAAATCTAGAGAATATCTTGAGTTTGGGGAGTACAATGCCAAAACAAGCTGCAGAAAATTTTTGTCAAGTGTAGATATGAATCTGAAAATGCCTGAATTTTCTCATATAAAGTATACAGTTCCACTAGATACAGATTAGCCCAATTTCAGATACCCAATGGCAACAAGAAAAAGCATAAATACATAAACTATACAGAGAGAGGGAGAGATAACCCCAAATGAGTCTTCTACAGAAATAGCATCATACCTGCCTCAATTATCATATAAAGACAGAAAGCAGAACTCAAGAAATAGAAGCTGTCATGAGACATTTATCTCCGAACAGCTGAAGAATCTAGAAGGAAAAAGTGAACTGAATTCATTACAATAATTGATTTATGCAAAATGTTAATTAATGTTTTTTAAGACTTTATGGTAAGAATGTTCCATGAGAATTCAGAGCTGTCACTCTGTGCAAAAAAGACAGTAAAGGATAGTAGACTTGAAGAGAACAGCTTCTTCATCAGTTAAAAGGTAAAATTATTAAATAATTACTTTGTTTATGGCTAGTTTTGATCAGTAATTAATAACTCAATACATCCTGCTGTGGCTGTGGATTATTACCTCCACCTTATTTACTTTTCAATAGTTTCACCAGTAACAACATATTCACTTAGTCATTTATGAGAGCAGACATTTTGAATGACAAGTATTTTTCTGCATGTGTTTCTTCATTGCTTTCTCCAGTGCTTCTAGAGATTTGTTTTGTAGCTATCCATGCCCAGATGAAGATAAAATTTGGCATTATTTTATATTTTTTGATGTCACAGTAACTACTGTGCAACAGAACAATCAGATTCGTTGCAACATAACAAATAGATTCTCCTGAGAAGTCACAGAAATAGCTCTCTTCTCCTCTTTTAAATACATTTAATTTGTTCTAATGTATCATTTTTACTAGTGTGAATTGGCCTCTGATAAATATGTCACATCCTTTTTAAACAGTTGTGCAGAAAGTCACATCAATCTCCCATGAAATGCACTCATATTCCTGCTATGTCTACAATATTACCCAAATTATGGAAAAGTGGTACAGTTTGACTCTGTTCTTAACATCCTCCTCACATAACACACATCAATTAAGACACCACTTTTTTCTGTGGCCAACATAACACATTTCATTTGTCCTTTCAGTCATTCTTCAGAATGTCAGAGTGTGTTTATATTTAGAAAGGCATTTCCCCAATGTAACAGCACAAAATATTGAGTGTGTATCAGCCACTAGAGCATGCAATTTGTGGGGCCTATAAGATTCCTTATTACCCCAAACAACAAAGACTAGAGAGAGGGTTTATTCACTAAGGTCAACAGAAATCTTAGTTTGATTCTATGTGGGAATTACAGACATCATTATTTTCATAAAATCATAGAATGGTTTGCGTTGGAAGGGACCAAAAGGATTCTCTCATTCCAACTCCCCCACCACGGGCAGGGACAGCTTCCACTAGACCAGATTGCTCAAGCCCCATCCAACCTGGCCTTGAACACTTCCAGGGATGGGGCATCCATCACTTCTCAGGGCAACGATTCCAGTGCCTCAGCACCCTCACAGGAAAGGTTTTCTTCCTAATATGTAATCTAAACCTAGCCTCCTTCATCCTAAGGCCGTCCCACACTTGTGCTATCACTCCATGCCCTTGCAGCCTCCTTTAGGTAATAGAAGGCTGCTGTAAGGTCTCCCTAGAGCCTTCTCTTCTCCAAGCTGAACAACTCCAAGTCTCAGCCTTTGACAAAGGTGCTCCAGCCTTTGGATCATCCTTAAGATTTTGATGTAATGAAGTTTCAATCAGTTCTAATATTGTTTAGTTTCTTCACAGTAGTGAGTTAAATTCCAATGAATGATATCAGCCTCTTAAAGTGATCACTGCTTTTGAGCAACAAGATTAACATGTTCCAAGACTTCAGATTAATTTACATTGTGTATCTACCTAACATGAAATAGGAAATAGGAAAACACTTTTTCTGATTATAAACAATATATTCAAAGGATATAGAGTGAATGACATTAGTCAACTAAACTGACATTTAAGAACCATCAGAAGAATCTTTGTAAAACTTTAACACTGGTTTTGGCCTGAAAACCCTTTAAAACCAGAACTACCCTTGATTAGGAAGATTTGTACATAGACTATAGATGAGGCTGAAGAGAATTGTCCTTTAGTCTAAAATAAAAATACTCATCTAATTTGGACAATTAATTTTTTTCTCAGTTGTAAAATGTGAACAGTATTTAAATATTACAGAGTCCTCTCTGAGCTTGAAGTACCTGAGTACAACACTATGTGTGTTATAAGCAAGCCTGTCTGCATCTCAAAGACCAACTCCATGTGGGAGACAATGAGAGCATTGTCTAATGATCCTGGATCCTGCTCATGGGCAGGATGGAGCAAGCATTTACTCTGAGCTAGGCCATCTGGGTTCTTGGTTCAGTTGGTAAAGTTTTATCAGTAATACATATTTCCCAACTATGAATCTCTTGACAGATTGTAAAACTGCTTTGAAGTAAGGGGAAACACAGAAGGCAATTTGACTCTTAACTAAGCTTTATAATATCCCCATGAGATATTTATTGCTGAGAAATTGAAAGTGTGCTGCTCATCTTTGTGTTAAGTACTGTAGATGCTCTGAACCTTGAAAGTAAGATCTTGTCCTTTGATGCCTGAAGCTGCTATGATGATTTTGGCCATAGTGTCTCTCTGAGACATAAATTGCCTTACTGACAGAAATAAAAAAACCCACTCATGAAACTTTGCTTATTCCGGGTTAATCCTTACCTTTGTGTTTTAATATGAAAACTTACCTTTTCTTTACTCATCAGTTTTGCATTTAAGCATTCTTTTAATATTCTACTGAGGACCTGTAGAATGAGAACATCCCATCTCAAGAGCACTGGGAAGTATGTTAGGAACTGAGTTGTCCTAGCAGATCTCAATGACTTTAGAACATAGCTCTGCGTTTTCCTGTCAGTGCTGGAAACTGACGGATTCTGTTCCTGGGAGCAAGGTGGAAGCCAAAGCAGTGTCTGCCAGCTGGTTCACAAAGATGCTGCAGCATCAGCACTTTACAGAGCCAAAAGGCCAGATGGTGAGAGACCAGACCATAACTGGAGTAGATTCCTATTCTCATTGCTGCAACCACCCACAGCTGTAGCTGGGGCAAGCCAGCTCGTTTCTACCCATCTTTCCAAGTGCAGCTGATCAAACATTACTACTGCTCGGAAGTAAAAAGGAGTGAAGAACTAATAAACTTTATGAAGTGAAATCTGTGTTTTGCCTTAGCACTGCTGGATCCAGCATGTATTGATCCCACTCAAACAATATTTCAGTTTGTTGTTTACAACACTATTCTTTTTATATTCTCTATTTCCTTTCCAAAGCAGCTGTTTGTAGTCCCACTTCTAATGAGTTTGGTATCCACCTGTTTCTCATTGAAGCTGATAATAAAACTTTTCTCTGGATGAGAGGGTAGGGAAAGACGTAGTTACAGCCTTTTCCTATGTGAAACTCAATTTTTTTTCCCCATACAGTGTTCTGCATACTCACCATAACTACAGATACAAATTGCATCAACATCCAGTTTCACCAACAGGACTCCAAGAGCTGTGATAATAGGAAAAAATGGAGACAACTAACAGTATAAGCATGGACAAGCTGTGTCTTTTCCTCTCAGTGCCTTTCTTCTCTGCTGAAAATTATCTGCAAGAAATGTTTTCACTATAAACTATCTTACATTTGTTCTACACACTTAAGCCTCTGTAACTGCATAAGTGTTACCACGATGTCCCTTTTTTTGAGAAGTACACAGCAGCCTTGAGGATTACATTGACCCACTGCTACAGGATCAGAAGGCAGCTCCCTTGCATTGAGCTCAGACAACTTCCTTCACAGGCAACATGTCTCATACTGCCTTTTGTAAATTTGTCCCACTTACCCTTAAAAACAAATGCCCTTTTTGGTTTTTACTTCACTTATTTGGAGCTCTAACCTCTCTCTCTGATGCAAAGAAACCTTCTGCAGTTTTCAGCCCTCACATAATTATCCTTATTTGCTTTGATGAAGTATTTGTTCCTTACCTTAGATAGCTGTTTACCCTTTGTGATGTTTTTCCATTTGCAGTAGTTACAGAAGCAATGATACCTCCCTTATACTTCTGCAAACTCCGTTTTCTAATTGCTTTAAATTTCACCCTATAAGACAGGCCAATTATTTCATGTTTTCTTTTTTTCTTAAGAAATTAATAGTACAGGGAAATTATTAGTTCTATAATGAATAGAGGTTGTAGTCCCTGATCTTCATTGGAGATACTTCACCTGTGGTATGTCTTAGGGTCGTATTTCATTTTTCTTAGCCTAGATCAAATTGTTGACTCACAGATGCATTACAAAAGTCAGGACACATCATTGTTGAGGAATCCCCTCTTAAATAAATTGTCATACTTTATCTTATATTCTGTGAAATTCTATGCCATCATCATTCTTTTACACATAATTCTCCGAAGGTGTATTCTGGTACCCGTGTATAGATAATACAGGAATATAATTTCAACAGTGTAATGGACCCAAAAATAGAAAAAGAAAAATCAAATACAAAACCAAAAAAAGCCCAAAAAAGGGGAGGCTTAAAAAAAAATCCCAAAAATGGAAGTTAAAACTGAGGCCTTTCTTCAAAGTGCATTATTAGCACAACCTGTAGCTGGTTCCATACCTGCAGATCTAACACTCCTCCCTTCTTCTTCCATCTAAATAAAGAAATTTTAAAATATCAAATATTGCACTCTAAAAAAAAAGCCATAGATCACATTCTCATTGAAAAATCAAAAACTGTCAGATGGTTCTATTATTATCTTTCTTTGATACACCATCAGCACAAAATTGTAAGGCATTTCCAATTTACTGCTTGTGAGATTGACAAAGTAATCAGAAGTCAATTACTTTATTCTTAATATTTCAGTCTATCCATTAGGTTTCACTGCATGGGATGGACTTCAGTACACATGAGAAACTGGTTAAAAAATTATCTCATGCTTTGGCAAAACAGCATAGAAATTATTTTTTTATACTTCTTACTTCTTTACTGATCACCCATTACCTGCTAAAGCTGTCATACAGATGGTTGTTTTCAGAGATTCCTTAATTCCAAAGTTACAACAAAAAGGTTAAAAGACATTCCAGATCTTTGCTGCTTGTTTTCTCTGCTTAGGATGTGAAATTTTTCCATCTAATATTACATACTCAATTTTTTTATCCAGCACACACAGGTGTCCCATTATGTTTAGCATAAATTCAGATTTGCTTAAGAGAGATGCAAAAAAGCTAACATTAAAGGGAATATTCAGAGAAGAATGAAGTCATTTAAATAAACAATGTTTGTTCCTAGAACTGCAATAAAAACATTTATATTTACCTGTTTCTTGAGGAAGTAGTCTAGTGAAATATAGTTTCCACTGCCTCAAACACAGAAAGCAATTTCAAAAGGCAGAAATAATGAGCCCTTCAAGTTAAAGAGAGTCAAAGGTCATAAAACAAAAGGATTTTTACATGCAGATACAAGAGATCTGTGAGGAGCATAAGGTCAAAATAAAGGTTAGAAATGTGTTTCTGGAAAAAAGAAGCTGCAAACTCTTTGTAGACTCTGTGGCACACTAAGCCTTCCCAGAGTCCCTTTCCTACTTGCTGCCAAGCCAGCAGGAATGCAACTTTGAAATTTAATATTTCTATTTAAATATAATGAAAAAAAAAAAAAGATCCAATTCTTTTCTGAACTTTCAGAATAGAGGACATAGCTTTAGTTCACAAATCCACTGATATGAGACGTATCACTTCTGCATGACAATAAGAGTGATCTTGTTAATCTAATTGTTGGAAATACAGCATTCCAAAGAATTCCAATACCTCACATAAAAAAACCTTATAGCCATAGAAAAACCTGAACACTTATACACCCTTCTATTCCTGTTACCTTAGAATAGTACATCAAAATTCCCCAAAACTAAAATACTCAGAAGCAATATTGTTACAAATATAGGCCTGGATTGTAGTATTTGTATGGTTTTTCTAATAAAACCCCCAGCCCTCCTTGCTCCATTCCATTTTTGTCATTAATGAACAATCACATAAAGTCACGAGTGATTATTGAAATGATGGACATTTAGGAAAGGATTTCTCCTTTCTTAGATCAATTGATAGGAATATAATCCCATTATTAAAAACTAAAAACCAAAATACCTTTACCACAAAACTGGAGTATATCTGATTTTGAAATACACGTGCCTTGAAATGTAGTTTTTCTGAATATAATCTGAAAAACAACTGAAATTGAGTGTTTGATTATATATCAGAAAATTAATTAAATTTTTGGCTGTTTTGGCCAATATTATTAACATATAGTATTGACCAACATTCATCAGAAATCCAGATATCCATGATAGTGTAGATCTATTTTCTTCCAAGGAAAAGCCTGTGAAAACATTACAAAGAAGGCTATCAAAACTAAAACCTGCTGGGTGACGGCTTTGGGTTTATGTATTAGCTACAGAATAAGGTTTAACTAAAAAAATAGCCATTTAAAGACAGATTTTTTTCACGTTCACAATGCACATGGGCATGAGGTTCTTCTGACGTAAGAACAATTTCTAACTAATGCTCAAACTCTAAATAACCCCCAGGCTACCCAACTCACTAGCACTAGGTAAAACTTAAGAATTACAACACTGATGTCATGGAAACCATTATGCTATCAGAAACTCAAGTATATTGGAGATTTCCCTACAGAGTTAAAGAACTATTAAGTGTTTAAATAATGCTATTATTTTAAAAGTTGCCAAGGACCAAAGAAATTATAAGAAAAAAATAACCTTAAATGAGTGAATCGACAATAATTGGTTTTGTGTTTAAGGTACGTAGGCTTTGACTGAAATGTCAAGGCATAAATCAAAGTGCTGAAACTCTCACATAGTCAGCAGGATTTTAGGAATAAGTTTATCTAGCTCCAAAAAATTAACTTTCATAACAGAAGGACTGCAGAGCTTTCAGGGTGGTGCAATAAGCTGGCTGGATGGGTATCATGGCAGCTCCTTTAGTGTCTGAAAAGCCTATTGCTGCAGAGCAACCCGGGCCTGAATACAAGGTGCTAAGATGTTAAACAAAAATAGCAACAGTCTTTCATCTAGCATGAACCTGTAAACATGGATTGAAATTGCTCCAGGAGAAACTGAGAAATACCTTCCTGAGCAAAGCAGCCCAGACTCCCAGAAACACCAAACTCCAGGGATGTGAACTTGGGCAATCATAATATTTCTTTGTCCACAGTCAGATCTACCCTTTGCAAAATATTGAATATCCCTTAATAACTCTGACACTTCTATCAAGTGTGTCTGTTTTGGTGGCACTTCTTTGCTGTTTTGACAGGTTAGCTCTCCTTACAGGGTGATAGGACTGTTTTGGTTTCTGCTCCCTCAAGGTCAACAACATCTTTTCCCCCTGCAATGCAAAGTCTCTAAGAGGTAGAAAACAAAATATAATAAAATAGTTTCCTTTCCCCCTATTCTTTCTTTAGTCCTACCTTCCTAGAGATGTTTGAAACTCATATAAGTGCATTTGAATCCTTAAATTAGAAAACATACAACAACAAAAAAAACTAAACCACAAACAAAAACCCAACCCCTAAAAAATCTCTTGGGAGTTTTATCTACAGAAATTTAATACAGCGAAATACTAGTCATCCATCTATTCAATTATCTTGAATAAATTATTTTTCTCAACCGAGAAGGTGAGAAAATTGGCATGAATCACTGCAAATATGCCCATAAAAACTTTTCTTGTATTCCACTCCATGGTGAAACAAAATATTTTGGCTAAGAGATCACTGCAGTGACTTTTTTCTTTGAAGCTTCACTAGCAAGAGTACTGGTGAAATCATGTTATATATAACTTCAAAGTACATGAATTTAAAAATCCTACTCTGAAATAAAAAAATTCTTGAGTGATTTAGAACTGCCATTTTTCCCTTCTCATTGTCTCCAGCAGAACTCTTTCCATTTACCAAGCAACAACAGAATCTGTGTTTTGCACAGGGATACAATCATGTTTTTTAAAAGTTAAAAGATGTACCTAGAAGATGAAAAAATGCATAACAAGAAATATTGCAATATTTTAAAGACAGAAGGACCAGCTAAAGCTACATAACAGGGAAAAGCAAAAACAACAAAAAAAATGAAACAGAGCCAAGCACATTGTCCCTCCTGAACTGAAAAGGCCAAAAACATCAAGAAAAGAACAAGACCTGAGATGACCTGCTGCAGAATATAACCAAAAGTCAGGGTTCTTGTAACAAGAAAAGTACTTTAAAGCAGTTATCTCACACCGATTTTGTGGTTTTCCATATCTTAGAGTTTCTTCAAAGTGAAACTGATTTGTGAGCATTTAGCAGAATTTATGGGACTTGCTTATATTTCAGAATCTTCGCTTCCAACTTATATGCATAGGGAATGAAGCGGAAGGGGAAGGAGAGGCAAAGAAATCAGCTGAACCTTTCCAGGCAATTAGTTATGCATCAGATAAGTTGTTTGCTACAGCTGCACAACTGCACTTTTTTTTTTTTTTTTTTTTTTTTTAAATCTAGGATTGCATTCAGGTACAAAGGACAAATGAAATTACTGGAAGATCTTTAAAGTTCAGATTTTAGAGCTCATACTTGAGGAATCACTGTTTGTATTCTCTGTTCTGGTAAAACAATTTGATATCTGCATTGAAATGCATTTTCGGTTAATCTNATTTTTTTTTCACACCTGCCAAACTTCCTTTTTTTTTTTTTTTTTTTTTTTTTTTTTTTTGTGATTTGAGATTCAAATCAGCTTATAAATATTGAAATCATAAGCTTAAGGAAATGGTACTATTTGATGCATGACCCATTTCTAAGAATTATTCTAATGAAGAAATCATGGCTGAAGTGTCGCCATTTCAGTGTGCTATTCTACTGACACTTTGCTGCCCCTTTCAGTAAAAGGCCTCTGCAGAGATTATGGTGCTACAGAGCACTTTGGTCTGCTTCTTACTACTGTACAGTTCCTGGAAGTTCATTTTGGATTTTCATTCCTAAGTGCTCTCCTCACTGTTAGCAGTTGCAGTGCTAAAGGACCTAGCACCAGTCTGCTTCACAGATCACTTCTACAGAATCTACAGCACTTGTTTCTGTACTGCTTTAAAATTATTTTAGGATTCCTACCATCCTTGCTATAAAACTAGCTATGTAACTCAGTCTTCTCCTGCAGTTCACTTTTCTTTTTACTTCTATGGCTTCTCAAACACACGTTTTCTGCACAGCATAATTGATATTCTGCTTTCTGAGAGCAGGCTGTCCCCCGGCTGCAGTGACTACAACTTTAGAGGGAAACCAAACTATTTCAGCAGTTTTCATCCAAAGCACAGCAAGAGAGAGGGAGTTGCACAAAGACACACACATTCCCTCTAGACCCCGACTGCAAGTTGTGCTGCTTTGAGTCATCAGGTGTATGACTGCAGCAATAACAATAATCAGAATGACTCTTCTATATCCTGACAACTTCTGAAAATTATTTTTTTTAAATGTTGGTTTAGAACAAATCTCATACAATAATTTCAATACAATCAAACCAAAAATTAATATTTTTTTCTATTTAAACAAGCTGGAATGCAGGATTGTGTAGCCTCCTTTATGACAGTGCAATCTAAAAGTCAAATCTCTTCTCCGTCTTACACCCCCAGGATTGCTTTCCATTATACAGAGGAAAGAGAAAGTACTTGGATTTCCATCTCTTTTACAAAAGCCATTTTTCATGCTATGAAATCTTGCATACACTTATTATTCCCTACCAAAAATTGCATTAATCATTAATATCCATAATAACCATTAATACCAGTAATATTCATTGAAGCAAAAATTCAGATAGAAACATTCTAATCTGTTTGGTTGGGTTTTTTTATAACATGCAAGCATTCCACATACTTTTGCTGAGCCCCTTTGCCAATTATATTCACAGTTTTATGGAATTCATATGTAATTCCCTATTATTTGATGAGAACAATTCACTTTTTTTTAGCTGCCAAGTTATCACATAGCTGATTTTAATGTCATCATTAGCTAATACAAGGTCCTTCACTGACACTTCCATAAGCTTCTAGAATTCAAGGCCATGGTCCCCTTATGCACTGTGTTGGAGTGTGAGTCAGACTACAATTGAAAGGTACAATTGAGCTCTACTTTTCCATCCCCGGCATTTAAAAATCCTTAATTTCTTATTTCTCATGTTTCAGATCCTTTCTGCCTCTTGACTCTGAGAATGCAGGACTCTGGCAAGTTTTCTCTGTAGATCTTTCTAGCACTGCTTCTGCTAGCTGTTTTGATATTCAGTTGCTTTTTTTGAGCATACTGATTTTTTTTTGCCCACAGCATACAAGATTAACTGTGGAGGGATCAAGTTCTAAGGGATGAAATTTCTAAGCTATCAAAGTTTTAAAACTCTCACCACTCTTGAGCATCCAATTCTCAAGCACATCCATTCTTCTCATTGATCTTTGAGTATATTTTGCTCTGTGCTGTCACCTGCCTCACTGAATCCTGCTGAGAGAGATGTGTCACAAATTGTAACATAGGTGAATAGCAGAATCTGTTTAACTATGCCACTATTTCCCCAACATATCTTTGCTCTACAATGACTTTTCTCACTATGTTAAAAGTTTGACTGTTTCAACTATCTCCATTGATCATACTTGCTCTTTAACAAGTGTTTTATTTTGATATTCTTTATAGCTACTATCAACATTGCATGGCAGCAGATGTGTGGACTTGTTAAAATACATCCTTTACAATATTTTGGAAAAAAATGACCTTTAATATATTACAACTTGTAATAAATATGACAGTTACAAAAAAATTGTAACTCATCAACAAGTAATTCAGTACATAATTTTTTCTATTCCAAGAGTATTGAACATTAACATCCTGTTAATCAACTTATTTCAAATACTTAAAAAACTATCTCTGTGGTGGGAACAGTAACTCAGCTATCATATATGATCATAAAAGTCAGTTGCATTAAGATATGTCATCACATGGTAACTTGTTCCCTGCAGTACTTCGTTGGAAGTTTATTGGGAGTCTAATAATTACAGGAAAACCTTAGACTACTGAAAGTCTGAGGAGAACATGAAGGGACAGGTAACCAACCAAGCCCTGCTCACTGTGTTCAAATCACTTCCAGCAGCAGACTGTTTCCCTCAATCTATCATCTAAATCTAAATTAGGCATAGCCCAGACTGACTGAATACTCCTGAGGCTCAAACCTGTTACTATTAGGAGATTGGGTCCCATCAGAATCCAGCAAGGAATGAATACAGGTTAAATCAGCTATGTTAGAAGCATGAAAGTTTTCAGCAGTTAATTTCAGTTTCACCTGTGCTGTTTTTTTCTCTAGTAACATCTGATACATTCTTAAAAACCACATTACATAAGCACAGTGGAGAGAATTTGCAGACAAGCAAGAAAAAAGAGCATGACTAAGAATGATCTTCACACTGCAGGGTGGTATTTTTAGATTTTGGAAGTTCGAACATTTCGGAAATCAATGTTTAGTCAGTCAGGCATGTATAAAAGTTAAAACTAAAATAAACCATCTGGACATTGGAATTAGACAAAGGAATCCAAACAATTAAATGAAGACACAATTTTGTAGTCAAATATAGCTGTATTACTGAATCTTTCAGCTCAGAATAAATTCCCAATTACTGAATACTGCATTTACCAGTAAATGCATTTACTGGTAGCTGCATTCCTGTTGTTAAAAGATTTCCCAGAGATGTAAAGGATGAGAAGGTACTTTAATCCAAAGCATTTTATATTTGCTATGGGCAAAAATGGAGGAGAATTCTGAAGAAAGCTGGGTTCAGAATGACCTAGCAGCATCATTAAGGTTGAGATCTTGAAATCAGAAGATGTGAACACACATTGAGATAGAATTGCTGCACAGGCAATATTCTTGTAATTAACAAAAGGAAGAGGGCAGAAGAACCAAAAATATGACCAGTGTAATAAATACCCTTCATTTAGGAACACAAGAAAGGATACATATTTAAAAACATGGGTTTAGAATGTCTTAGGCTGAGGGCCTAAACACAAGACCAGATCAAACCACTCTTACCACTTAGAAAACATGACCTGGTCTCAGTAAGGTTTTGTTTGTCTTACATTAAGATTCACAGGTTTTTACATGTGCTAAACATTGACTTCCTACTGTAATTAATGAAGCTCAAATATGTTCTATTTGTAATTTTAGTCTAGCAACTGACATGATCTTTTCACCAAGGACCGGTTCTGAGACTAAAACAATACACTGAAGAGTACATTAAAAAAGAATACATTAAAAAGTGTTCTTCCCTAAAGTGTTCTTTTTGTGTGGTTTCTTTTTGGTTGAAAATAAAGACTGTAGAGCTGGACCAGTGGACCACATAGAACACTTCACACAAATGAACAAGTGGATATGCATCTGTCTGAAAGACAGGAAGAAAAAGCTTCAAAATTAAACAGAACTTTTCTCCTTATGAATCATTCAGACTGAAACCATGCAAGCTAGGTTATTCAGAGACTGAAGACCATATAGGCTGCAGAATTTTTTTCTTTTCTTTCAACAGTCTCTTTTCCTGTATCCACAAAAAGACACTTTAATCTAAACTTCATGCAGCTACCATGATAACGAAAGGTTTTAGGCAATTTCACACAGACTTAAGAGGACAGAGGGAGCAATGGTAATGGTTACAGAAAAACAAAGATGTGTATTTACCATGTATTCATCCTCAAGCAAAAGGATAAAATAATAAAATGGCTTCTGCTACTGTCATCTGGTGCCTGAGAAATAACTAATGCCCAAAGAAAGGAAGCATGTTCTAAGATTTGAAAAAATATTAAATAGTTAGGCAATTGTTTTCAGATATAGGCTGGAAAGCACTAGGACTTTACAAAAGGATGTTATATATATGTGTGTGTATATATATGTATACATATATATATATAAATTTTTTTTCAATATCTGGGTGATTTCATGCGTGGTTGTCTGCATCATAAATTTTTGAAAATGGCTCATAAGAGAAATAATACCAAAGAGATTCATCTTTACTACAGCTCCTCCATGCTTTGGAAGAAAGTCTACTACCTTCAGTCTAGCCTCAGGCCATTTAATAATAAACCAAAAATTATCAGAAAATTCACTGGAAGCTGTTGCTTCATTATTAAAGCATGATATTGTTAAAAGCAAGCAAGAAAACAAACAAACAAGGTGGAATTTTCAGAAATTACCTGCATAAAAATAATAAACAAAATTTTATTTCTTTCCAATGCAAATTTTGTACTTTCAGCTCAATTCATATGCTACAAAGGCAAAATAACTTAAAACATAATGGGCAATATTAAAACGAGGTTTGAAGCCTGGGGAAAAGAAAGAACGGTTGGAACAAGCTTTCTAAATAACCAGGGATTCCAATATGGATGAAGCAAACAGCAGGCAGCCTGCAAATGGACATCCATGGTTGCTAGGTCTTAGAAAAGTACCATCTTGCAGAGTCCCTTTCCAATTTGTCCCTTCAGCTGCCCTTTAATTCACTCTGACACAAATTCCCACTGAGTATTTCACAAAGGGATGGTGCTTGGACTCAGCTATCCCCTGATACCTAAGCAAGGTCACCTTGAGACACCTGGAAACGAGCAGGTCTCCACTACTCATCTGCCTGACTACCATGCAGATTTCTTGGCTGTCCTGAGCAGCCTGAATGACACCAAATGTCTCTGTTTAGGCCTCTGAACTATGCCAAGGCTCTCCAGTCCCCAGTTCTTCAGTGAGGCAAGAGGCTCCCAGAGCAAATCAGACAGCCAGGCAGTTGAACAGCATGCTGGACTCTACTGACACCAGGTGATGTTTTTGAGATATTTTGAGATGACTGTTCCCAACATTGTCAGTGTTAGGAAGTACTCCTGACACATTCCCAAGTGTCAGGAGCACTTCTGAAATGGCTGTTTGACCATTCCAAGCACAACACAAGTGTGTCCATGTTTCTAAATTTATTATAGCCACTTCTAATCAAATATTCTTAATCACAGAAAATCTACAAAGACCTACTAGATCAGTCAAAATACTATCTAAGAGGCAAGCATATGAGCACTTTGATACAAAGAGAAACCTGCTGTAGATAATAATCTCAAGTGCAACTTTGCAAATTAGGTAAAGCATTGAAGTCTAAACTGTAAATTATACACTGACTCTAAGTAAATGGAAGCCAGATAAAGGTAAGAAAGTTGGCTGGCCAAAATTAGCATGGGAACATTTTGTTATAAAGGTTGCAAAAAGAAAAAAAGAGACATGAAATATAAGATTTGCCATACTATTGTATGATGGCCTAGCTCCCTGCTCTCTTGAATTCTGCATGAATCTTTCTGTTTCCTTGGTGTAAACAGTGTGCTCAGAGCTATTAATTTTTTTGGGATCACAGCTTTGTTTCAAACTAAATGTAATGTGAAGTAAAACACTAATGATTTGTAATTGTATTACTGCATTAGAATTGTTCAGTAACAAAATAAACAATTTTGTGACTTCCCTCTCATTAAGTTCTCAGCTTAAAACACAAAGAATTTAGTACTGTCAGTATAATAATCTGAGCATCATTGATGATAACTACACTAAATGATTCACAGTAGAATTATAAGGGCTAAACACCTACTGATATCATTCTCTGCCACTTTCTTCATGTCCATGTGTATTTATAAACCTACCACAAGGAAGAAAAAATGAATTTACTAGAATATTTCCAATATACATACAAAGATAGCATTGGTTTCCTACTCATACTTAACCTGATGAAAATGTTTCTGAAAATATGGTAGCTAAGGAATGCTACCCTTGCATAAAAATTGCCCAGAAATAGTTTATTAGACAAATTACCATATTCATCTGAGATGTTTGCCCAAGAATACCCACCCACGTAAGAAATTGTTCTAATATGTTCTGTAGTTTATGAATGAGCTCTCTCTATATAGCATCACACTTCACAATTAAAGCTATTACTGTAAAATGCAGGAAATTGCATTCATGGTTAATTGCATAATTCATTAACTCAGGCAAAGTGTGAGCTTGGTAAATATGTAAAACTTTTCAATCAACTCAAGTAGAATGAAAGAGGAAAACACATTATTGCTGAAGCTTTATATAGCAAATAAATGTTGAGTTGAGGAATGCATTTGGTTTTACATACTCAGTTAGTATTAAAAAGGAATAATTCATGAGCACAAAAAAACAAGTAGGAACTACCTTAATATTTTGGGGTTGTTTTTCTTGTGGTTGAGACAGAAAGATTAAAGATTTCAACTAGTCATTCAATCTAATGTTGATTTTTTTTGACTTGCAAAGCACCTAACTGAAAAGGATGATAGCACTGTGCACTTATTTACATTTTTATTACTTTTGATAGGACCAAAGGGTGAAATAGGAAGAGATACTATCTTTGAGGTATAAATATCTTTGAAAGTCCAGAATTCAATATTAAATGAAATTTATGTCTGAGCCTCTAAATTGTTCTTCTGTAACAACCCTGGTTTCTGTTCCATTTAAAGACATCTTACACACAAACACAGAAAAAGAAATATTTATTCAAAAGGGAGTTAATGTATTGTTAAAATTATTTTTTATCTTGTGAATCATGACCTATTTTAACGATCTCTTCATGTTCTTTCTTGTCTTGGTCATTCCAGCATTATGGCATATGCTTGTGACTATTATTTTAGGGCTTACTGGTACTATTTGACCATGCTTACAATTTTTATAATACATGCTGCTCTCTCATCTATCCTTCTAGAAGGAAACTGAATAACACTACTACCATCCAGAGAAAGGTTTTGAATCTAAGCAAAAGTAACATTTTCAGAGTACCTTTATTCACATTTTCTTCCCATTTTTGCCATCCTTCCTCATTCGCTTTTGGATTTATCAGGAATGCAATCCTGCTCTTTTGATACATGTCTTTATCTAGTCATATAAAATAGAGATGTATACCAAGGCCTTAAGAGTAGTTTACTAACCTCTTTGAAACAGATTCTTGCTTCAGATGAAGATGGAAACACTCTAGCAATAACCTAGAAACCAAAGAATTTGCCCCTTGGTTTTATATCTAGATCAATACTTTATTCCTAGAAAGGTTGCTGAAGCCTATTGCCTTTAATATCAAACTACAGACTGAGGTAATTAAACATGGAGTGAAGAGCTTTCTTTGAGAATGAATCCCATCATCTCTGCAGAAAATAATGATCAAGGAAAGAAAGGACACTAAAGCTAAATGTAGAGTTTCTGGTAATCTGTAACTCAGATCTGTTGAGCAACTTTGTTATTTGCAACATTGTTTTGAAAACATTATCACTAATGAGCACAGCTGTGTTTTGCAGCAGATTCTTCTCTGTCAATGCATTACACATAAAAGCCTCCTACATGGAGTCACTGGTAGAGTACAGATTTTACAGCTAAAAAGAATTTTCTTTCTCTTGATCCAGCAAGACTAAGGAATTCACACAGGAAAACACTGACAGCTATAAATTAATATGCCATAGTTAATAGTCACTTGCAGTACTTCTACACATTATCTGTACATGTATATTTATTTGCACTGTGCTTGAAATTTAAAGAGCAATTTAAGCTCTGCAGAAGAACATAGGAGATTCCAGTAAACCACTGCTGGGCCATACAATAAAAGTGAATTACAAGTCATGTTTTCCATGATATGGCACAGATAAGAGCTGCCACATAAGGAACACAGTAGTGTTTTTTACTGCTAATAGTTGCAAGAATGTGTTCTATTGATGGTGCAATATTCTGTAGCAGATGTGAAATCTTCAGTATCAACAAATTAGTTGAAGACTTTCTTATCTAATGATATCCTAGTCTAACAAAATAAAATTCTGATTGATATCAGTATAGCACAGCAACCAGCAGAATAGTTGATTTTACAAAATGCCCTAATCAACTGTCAGCTTTTCAATTGCATTGTAACCTTAGCACAATCTCTTTCAGCAGCTGAAATCTGAGCATTCGATAAAAATAGTAGCAGAATATCTGGCACGATAAAAAATAAGTGCAAAATACTAGAAGAATGACTTTTGCCATGCAAGAAGTTGATGCACTGGATATAGTTCACCAGGGACAAACTGTCTGCACATCTTAGGAGCAGGAACGCTGAGGGAGCTTGGTGTATTCTCTAAGGGAGACATGAAACAAAGGGATGATCCAGATGGTAATTGAAACCTGAACTCTGCTTCACTAACTTTGAAATACATATTAATTTTCATGCCCCTACATTTGTTGAAGACTAAAGTCATTCAAACTCCACCTAAAAATGAAATTACACCACCTGCAACTTTACCTTTTCCCCTACCTCAAAAAAAAAAAAAAATCTGTCATGAAAGGTATTTTCTTTAAAAGGTAAAATGTATTTTTCAACCGTCATACCTTGATTGTTGTAAAAAAAATATTAATGCTTTTTGGCATCCATTAATAGAATGACATGCATCTAAGAAATTTGGAAAACTGGAAATAAAAGGAAAACATTTAATAGTTCAAATAAAGAGCCATATAAAATGAATTATCTCAAATATCTACTGAGTGGTTCAATATGTTTCAGAAACTGGGCTTTTCCTTCTTTTCATTCAGTCTGAACCCAAGGTTCTGACACAGAATATCTTTGTTCTGCTTGGAATTGGCTTACTTGAGCTTCCAGTGCTAAGATTTGAAGTGATTTTTCTAGTTGATCTTTGAGCATTGAAGGGCATCTCATGTTCTTTTCCTGCTACAGTGAGAGCAGCTACTTTTCACATGAAGCTGTACTCAGCTTGGGTTAAACCAAAGTTTGCTGTTTTCTCATTCATCCTTATAATTTATTAAATGACCACCTATCCATTACCACAGATGATGTAAATGAAAATTGTCCTAACGTAAAGATTTTTCATTCTAAAATTGTTAATGCAGTCCCAATAGAGAATTATTCTCTAAATAATGCAACAGCCTGAGAGGGACTACCAACTGTTTGATGAGCCTTAGGTATTCTACAGAAAATGTTGTTAATTGTAGGCTATCTAATCAGAAGTTTAGAGTTGACACTGGTCTTTCTGCCTAAAGGTGTTCTTCCAGAGAGAGAGGATTAACAGTCTTGGGCTTCACTCCTAACAATACAGACCATATTCAGGCACAGGAGAAACAATGGAAATTCCATTTAAGGCATATGGAAAAGGTGAGATTTTGAGAGGTGAGAGAGGAAACAGTAGTGGCTATGGTGAAGACAACTGACAAAAACAGAGAAAAACTGACAGACACAACCATTGAAGTGAAAAATAATTTTTTTAATACATGTGCTTAGAGAGAAAGAGCTCCACTAAATGGAGGAGTAAATGAAATCAAAAGCTTGATGTGACTTCAGATCAAAGTATGCACAACAATTGTTGTATTAAACATGCAGTCTAAAATGCAACCTATGGGTTTATATTGGTTTTAATATTCCATAGTGTTATCAAGCTTAATAATTCCTTTAAAACATTCTTTATTTTAGCATCCTCTGTAATTCAAATGGCATAGTACCACATATATTCTTACCCTTCCTCACATAAAACCAGCAATTTAAATAAGCTGAATACAATCTACAGATGGATGAACATCTGAAGCTAATGTACTTGAAGGAGATCAACAGTTTGGAAAGCAGACCTGTTTCATTCACTGGGTCATCAAATGGTAACCTTTCCAATGAAATGCAAATAAGTTGTTATTTCAAATGCATTTTATCCAACTGAAGCAAGGACTAAAGTTTACTGTGTTAATTGCTCAAATTCTGAAAACAGTTATGAAGTCAAAGTTCATCATGTAAATGAGAAGGCCTGCAATTTTTCCTTAACAGGACATAATGAGTTTACATCTGGAGGTTCCTTCACAAATAGAAACCTCATCCTAGATACTAAGTGTGGTATTTTATGTCCTATGAATCTACAATTAATTCCTTCAAAAATTAATTTTTCAGTGGAGTTTTGCGCTATCCTCTACTTGGCCTCGTTATATCGAATGATTAGCCCACAGATTTTAAAACTGTATTTATAATTATATTTGTTTTTAATAACTTATTTTGGTGAAAATTTATTATCCTCTAATTCTTACACATTTTTTAAACTGAAAATTAAATAATATTTTTTTTTTGTACATGACCTATTAGACAGCTCAAGATTGATTAAAAGTTAACCATCTAATTGTTAAAAGAGGGTAGAAACAAAAAAATGTGGACAATAAACCCCATGCAGAAATAAACCTGAACAACAGCCTACATTTTTAAATTAAGAGATTACATGCAAAAAACATACATAAGATGAGACACCCTACTTACACACACTTTCAAAATACTTAAAATGTTAAAAAGTTCTGGACCACATTTCTGGTAGAGTTATTATGTGACCCACCACAACATTCTGGTCAGTGACTCTTTATATTTCAGTATCATTTCTATGAGTTTATCAACAAACAGAATGTTATGATTTATGAAAGAATGGAAAGTTCTTAAACTGGCAAATGATGCAGCCAAATCCAGTAAGAATCCTTGTACAGGTGATTGGGAAGTTACATTTCTTTTTTCCACCATTTATATTTCCAAATAGCATTAAGAATATACCAAGGCTGCCTCCAGCTGAAAGCAATATACCAGTGTAGATCTGCCTGTGGAAGTAGTTTTAACACCAGGAGGCAAGCTCCTGGGAAAAACATGCCAGTAAGAGTTTACCAAAAGCAAAGCATTTTGACACAATAAGATCACAGAAGTAGAATTCCTTCTTCCCAGAGCAAATATCTGCATTGGAAGTTGTTGCTCTTGGTTATAATTATGGGAACTATGAAAATCAAAGCTCAAGGTCAATAAGTTATTGGCACTATTTCTGTGGAAACAGGGCAATACTGTCCTGTTTATTTCCACCTGATATTTAATTTCAGGCAATTTTTCTAATATGAATTGATCATGGCTTGTTTTCCTTTACAAGGGGAAAAGTAGGACCCTTGCCATCCTTGTATTTCATTCTACCATCTCCAATTCTGCATTTCCCAAATACATATTGTATACTCCTAACCATTAAGTAAATTGGCTTATTACTGCACCAGTCGACATCAGAATGCTTAGACCCGTGTAAATGACACTGTAACTGTTCCATAGCAACTATTCTATAGTAACTAGTGTACTTCAGATGGAAAACAGCAGAGGAAAACTGGAAAAGAGGAAACTAAAAAACAATTAATCAACTTTCTAGTGTTATGGTGTATTTCTGCAAAGTGTGCCTTTTTCCCCTGGTTCAGCATAAAGCTGCTTCCCTCATCTGTTTTATTACTTTGTCAGAAAACTTATTCTGGAGTGGAAAGGTGCTGCAATAAGTTCCTGTCTGCTTTCTAGAGCAGTGGCATGACCAAAGTTTGCTAGTTAAGAGTCATCATGGCTCCATTTCCATATCAGTATTTTGCAATAAGAAAAAATTCACTACCTTTTTTGCAAATGATTTCCTGGAAGGCAGCTAAAGTGGTTTGCCTGGGTATTGTATCCCTCCAAGAGCTAGAAGGGGAAAGGGAAGGCAAATGAAGGGGAAAGAGAAATGAACATTGGAACACATCCATCTTTTATTGCAAAGAGAATCTGCAGTAGGTGTCCCACACTGTAGCCTGCTGATAGTGCATTTTAGTTTAAGGGCATACTGCATTGCCATTAGCTTGCCAGTCCTGAGCAGAAATCAAGTTGGGGCAACTCAGGACAGAAGGGAAAAATGCCAGTTCAGGCATCTGAACAAATAGAACATCAGGCTTCTAGCTTACTGTCTGGGGTCCAAAAACCAAAGCCCTTAAAACACTTATTTGATATAGTACAACATTCCCAGCAGCATCTAAAGTTAAATATTTCCAGGCATGTAAATGCCTAGCTGGTAGAAGGCAAGTAGGAATCTACTGACAGGAACTGAAGCACTGAAACAGCATCTGAATATTAAACATAGCTGCTATGTGGACATTTTACAACCATCAGAAATAGCTAAAAGTTGGAAGCAAACTTGTAGAGATCCAGTTAATAATCTTCAGAAATTTGCCTTCAAAGTTGATCATAATTAGAGCTCATCTAATGTGTTGCATTGAGATGAACCTCTTTTTAACCTCAGATCTACATCCCTGTTACCAACTTTGCCACAGTATTTCCTGAATGATGCAGTAGTGGAGCTGCAAAAACTGAGAATGGACTGGCATTTACAGACCCTTTACCTGTTCATTCTAGAGGCTTGTGATGAGTGCAAAATAACTTCAAGGCAATTAAGACAATTTAGAGTAGAATGCAAAAAAAAAAACTCCCAGAGAAAGAAATGAGAAAAGGACATTGGTTTAAATCACTAAGAATTACTTTGAGAAAAAACTTTTAGAATCTTGTATTTGGAAGATATTCATCCATGCATAATTTTTAGTCTGCAGAACTTAGATTAAATTTTATACACGTGAAGTGAGATCTAGAATAGAGAGCAATACAGATGTTATGGAGGATCTGTACAGAACATTCTCCTAACTAATTTACTTAAGTCATGTCAACTTTAGCTAAAGTAAACACTATAAATGTTTATAGTACAACTATAAGAGTAAAAACAATTAGATTTATTCTACACTCCAAGACCCTAGGACAAAACAGCACAGCAGATTTACATATTCTTTATTACCTTTTAGTGATATCCATTCAAAAGGAAAAGGAACCTCTGAGTTGAAAGCAAATGTAAATTACAAAGCAAATTTTAGGGGAAGAATAAAAATTAGAAATTATTAGAACTGATACACAATGTTATTTGCCCTCCTGAATCTTCCTGCTAGTCTTCCATGAAGATGTGATTGACAAAAATAATTGACAGTGACATTCTGTTTACCATCACTTTATGGTTTTTCTTATCTGCAAAATGAAGTTAGCTGGAAAATGTAATTTTAGAAATCACACGAAAATCACAGGAGTTGTGCATACAAATAATAAATGTTAATGTTTAAGGTTATGGATATTCTTATCTGCTTGTCCATGTGCTGAACACATTCAAGTATTTCTGGGTATACTTAGGCAGTACCCTGAAGAAATTCTGGTATGGCCATACATCATTGAACCTCTTTATCAAGTAGGCAATTTTCATTAAATATCTTCAATAAAGAATGATTACAAAAGGATGACTAATTTAAGAATTATCTGATTTCTTCCATGCAATAAAATACGTATGCATGGATGTCTCTATGATTCATATCTGCTGTTAATGAGAGGCTGTTAATGTCATACACAGTATGGTACAATGACTGAGATTTCCTCACAGTTATTTCTTTTAATGGCAACTCTTTCAAGACTGACCAGAAATAGCTTAAAAAAACCACATCTCTGCAGTTTTTACAGTACATTAGCCACATTTTGAAATAGCTACCTAAAGTCCAGAATGCCAAATGACTGCTAGGGGGCTTCACTGAAGTAAAATGGTGTTAAATGTAAGCATCAGAGCTTACACTGTAAACTCTGTACATTGCAAGCTTGTAAAAAGTGAGCAAAGAACAAGCAGTGGTGCTGCTCATCAACCCTGTCTAATATCAATCGATAGTGAGCACAGACCTACTAAGATATTTTTATTTTATCTGTCTAGAAACAAATGAGATACTGTGCATTAAAGATTATATCCTAAACCAGAGGAAAGAATCTTTTAGGAAAGGGGTTTCAAGCAAAATATAAGATAGTCAAAAGGTACTTCTCTTTTCCAGATCCTCTGAGTTTTATAAAAATATTCTGGACAATTCTGAGACATGTATATTTCTCTGGCCATTAGACTGTCATGACTTAAGTCAGTATCACAAAAATTAAGATTTGGGCTTTTCCACAGATATTTCTGAAAAGCCTAATCACTTTTGAAGCTAAACATCAGAGTACTAGAGTACCAATATTATGAGGCCCAGTACTAAATCTCAGATAGGTTTCCCATCAAAGTTCAATTGCTTTATTAGTGGGTTTACTTGTTAATATTCTCTATTTAGAGAACTATCCATCAGACAAAGTTGGCTTTCTGAAACATACAGAACTACCTTGCCACACAGAAAGAGAAAACAAGTTCTTTCTCAGTGTGTAATTAAACTGGTCTTTAATATGATGATTTAATATCTTTAATATCAACAATGGAAACCTACTTCATGGAATAAAATTGGAAATGAAAGGCTAACTGTGCACAATGAAATGTTACTGCTGCTTTCTGTGCTTAAACTGTCTGATATCTCACACAGACTCTTCAAGAAAAGAGTCAGATTACATTAAGTATCAGCCTCACCTTTATTCTGTTGTACAACCTTTCAAGTACTTGCATTTGATCACATAGATCATGATGGCTACTGAAAAACTAGAAAGAAACATGTTTTGTCATCTTCTGCTCTAAAAGATTTTATGAGTCAGAGAGAGACCTCATGCTTTGGCAAAATAAACATTTCATTGAATAAACATCAAACATAAGAATACAATTCAGAAAGTCTGTTCCACATTAAGTACATAACATACACAAGTTTATATATAAGCATCTTCTGTGTTCTCTGGTTTAAATCAAAAGTTCTAAAATATAAAGTACCAAGGAAAAACACATTCAGAATGTTGACTGCAACTTAGTTCCAGCTGCTAAAACTTGATGAAAATACTGTAATTATTTTATAAGGGCCACGTGACTACAAAGTGAAGTCATTAGAAAAGGGTTTCCTAAAACAGCTCCCATATTTTCTGATATTTCTTTAAGGTTTAACTTCTAACATATATACATTTTATGATTTACTCACATTACTAGTAACTTAAGCTTCCATAATTTTGTTTCTTCTCTGCATTACATATCAGTGCACCCATCCCAATTTATTTGACCTTTCCTGTAGTGGCCTAAATATGCATTTAGCAAAGTACTCCTCTCCTGGTCCTCCCATCACTGCCTTCCCATCCCCTGCCTCCCCCCACCCCCAATGATCTGAATAATGGCCAGCACAAAATAATAAATCTGCCACATTATTGGAGTGCCCCTCCCAGTCTTGACAGGATTAATCTGAAAGCCTACTATTATTTACAGGCACACAGTAGGGACATGGTCCAGTTTGAAATGAATTAATGGTAGACTTTTTACCCTAATTTATAAGCTGTAATAGAAGCTTCTAGAAGAAGTCAGCTTCTAGAAGATTTCCCAAGTGATAGGAAATTCAGAAGCAAATGGAAATAATTATGTAACTATTTTCTAACACCACAGTTATTTTGCTTGGTAGATTTTGGTCACTGGGCTCTTTCCTTTTGTCTGAGCTTTCTAAAACTTGAAGTATGAATTTCTGCACTGCTTGGTATTTTTTCTAATTAGAGAAAAATATGTACATACCCTTGTTGAAAAGTGCATGTCCAGGTTCTGTGCAATGTAGAATAGTGAGTACAACACTAGACTTATTTTCCACTAATATAATTTAACTGTAATTGAAAATTAAGATGCATTGGTATTTAAAGCAACCATAACTAAACTTAGTGGTTGTGTAATCGACTTCTGAAAGAATGTTCAACTCAATTGTTCCTTGAAGAATTTGGTTTAGCAGTACATGGAACTCAGAACTTGCTACTCTCATCACAATTACTACCTAAATAGAGTAAATTGCTGAGATATTATTCTGAAAAAGGACATGTAAATATGTTCATTTTCCCCTACTGTATTTCAACTAAAATGATATGATCCAATAATTTACAGCTGATCTGGTTTAAAGTGAGATGCAAAGTCTGACACAAAAACTGAAATTAAGGATCATCACTTATTTTCTAAGGTAGGAACTGCATTTTCATTGTCAAAGTAGTTAACATCACAAATGTCAGAATTCAATGTCATCTTGATGTTTCAGTCAGAAAAATGCTGAGTACTTTATAAAACTGAATAGTTGGTAGTTTTTTAAAATATCCATGTGCAAAATGAGGAATAGAAAAACATGTAAGGCAAAGTTTTAAATAATAGAAATAAGAAAAACAAATATTGACGCAGGTACAAAACTACAGATTTATGTCTGATAATGAAGAAAAGGTTGAAGCATACTGCTGGTTAAAGGTGGTTAGCATGCAATTTGGTAGTGGCATGAAAATTTATGCCAAATATCACTTAATCTGTACCTGAACTATCATGATAAAATGTATTTAACTTCATAGTGAGATATTATTTACCTTCACTCATGTATTTATTTATGCCACCTTATTTCATGACAGTAACTCTGGCTTGTCATTACACCCAAAATGAACCTGGACAAAGTGGTAGAATTCAGCTTGCTAAACATCTGAAACCTAGTTCTACATATTCACTAACAGCACTGGAAGAAATCTTAGTACCCAAAGTCATCAGAAAGGTAGAGAAGCCTGGGAATAGAAGATTTTTTTAAAGTACCAATATTCAGTGTGTGGAACCTGTTGCTTATGGGAATAATAAGTAATTGTGCATCTTCAATCACCACACTCAGATTGGGCCTCCCAGGAAAAATCAGGAAAACCAGATCCCAGTTTGAGCAGTAAAAGGAATCTGGTAAAAGAAGTGCTTAAAACTTCCCTTCCCTTTTCACAGAACAACAAATAGTATTTGAAAACAAATTTACCCCTCAACAACTCTTTCTACATCAAAGTTTCCTTTCTTTTCTATTTTTCATTACTTACTGATTTGGTTACTGTTACAGACTGAAAACAGAAGTCTTTGCTTGAAAGAGAGGAGATGTGATGAAATGCTCAACAAAAATGCCAGGATGATATAGTCTGTAAAAGATCTTTGAAGCACTTTTCAGAGAAGTTTTATGTCACAGATATATTACTTTCATAAATTCTTCTATGTACTTATATCTGAAAGCCAATACAGAAATGAAATTTTAAGACAGACATAAAATTACTGCCTTAATAATAGAAAATTGGTGTCTAATATTCAGAATATCTATGGTAACATTTACTCACTAAGAATCTCCCTATGTCTAGACAAATAGTGCATCATAGTTGCAGACTATTTCCAGAACACTCATGGATTGAAACTGCTCTTCTCTGGTTAAGTGATTTACCAAGATTTTCACTGAGATTGAGAAATTAATCCTTCTGAAAATACTGTTTCTCTTATTTTAGCAAACAAGTAATTTATACTCTTAACTGCATCTTACTATAAAAATGTATTAGATAGGTCTTTGTAATAGAATCTGTGTTGGTCATGAATTAACTACTATGCTGAGTTTCATTTTGTGAACACAGATGGTCTATTTTGGTAAATTATAGGCATTATAAAAGTATTAATTTGTAACTCAATTATTTTCTTCTGATAAATTTAATCTCATATTCCATGATTCTAGGTGCCTCCCAAGAAGTCATGGCAGATACAAAATAAAAATCCTCCACCCATTAATATTCACACAGCCAAAGTCCTATGTATGCCTGGAAATGTAAAAGAGAAGCCAACTGCACACTTGCTGTCTGGATCTAACATAACGTGGTTGAGCAGACAAATAAGTAGTATTTCTGTTTTCTGTGAATAACAAAAAAAACCAACTTCTAGTATTAATATTACTCATGATAAAACCTCATGACTATCTGTCCAATTTTTCAAAAAGATACTTCTGTCTACATTTTTAACTCCTAAATATGATTCAACACAGAATGTGGCAAGAATTTTCTTTATACTACTGCAGAGAAAAACCTTAGGAAATTTTTTCCTATGATCCTTCATATCCTAAGTATGAAAGCAGTTTTCAAAACTATTTGAAAAGAACAGAAAAAAATCCCAACAAATTGCTCAGAAAGAAAATGTAGCTGAGCAAAATGATGGTGATTCACATTATATATATAATGTGAATCACCATATAATATAAGGGAAGAGCAAAATACTCCAAGTTTCATTTCATCTTCCTGGGACAGAAGACAATTTTTTTTCTTTCCTGACAGAATAAATCAATGTAAAACTGAGAAATGGCCCCTTCTAATCAACCCACAAGAACCAGACTGAAGATCAATTGTGAAGATGCAGTGGTCAAGTGAGGTTATCAGGGAAAAGCTTTTTCTCTACTATGTGTTGTGCTGTTTCAGTCTACACAGGTGGCTCCCTGGATGATAGCAAGAACCCTAGCATTATTATGCCTGCATTTCAAATAGTTTTTTTTTCCTTGGTAACTTAATATAAAGATTTGATGTTATAAGACAAAACAGTAATGGGAATTTGCAATCATATTCTCAACATCCTTTAATTAGCATCAATGTTGAGTTGTCATTTGACAAATATTTCAGTTTTTCTGTCAAAATGATGACAAATACAGCTGGATTTATTAGGAGGAAAGACATATTTCTGAAACAGGCACTAAAGATATCTTTTCATATGCAGAATTGGCACAAATAGACAGATGTCACCACCCTAAAGCATACTTTGGGTGGCCAGCTTTCTGCAGCAAGCTCTCCACAGTCAGGCAGAAGAGAATAACTGTTATACCACATCAGCTGAGCAGGCAGCATCCCTATGACCTGGAAATGAGAAATTAGCCTGCACTCTATAATGATAAATGTCAGGACAGGAACTCCTAACCTAATTTTCACTACATCCCTATATTGTTTTTTTTTATTGTACACCTGACTGGAGATTTGGAAAAGAAGCAATCCAAAGAAAACATAGGAAATGACTGCTGGTTTTCTTTCTTTCTTTCTTTCTTTCTTTGAGCTTTATTTGTGTTTGGTGGTGTAGAGAGAGAAAGAGAAGATACAATGAAGGATTTTTATTTCCTTTCCCTGATACAGAGTGAGACACCTTGTAGATCCAAATTTTCCAGACAGCAATTTTTGTGTGATGAAGTTGTTAACTGCAGAAATGTTAGCTAGGAGGTAAGGAGATGGGGGCATACCTTGTTCTGCTTATTCAAGGTTGACAGTCCTTTGGAAATATTATCTGTTATCTTCAACTCTATAGCATGTTATCATCAGCTTCACAGCAACCATGAAGTATATATATTTACCCCCTCAGCATCTGCACCACTGAGTTCACTTTAGTGCAACAAAAAATCCAGTTTTCAGGATATTAGAAGAAATATTCCAAAATGCCCAAAGTGCTAAAAACCAAAAAATTGGTGCAGAAAATATCCATTCTGGCATGTTAGTCACTTTGGATCACTACCCACAGGCAAATGCTAATGAACAAAACTGTCAGAGCTACTGCTTTCTGCTCACATTCCCAAAAGGACAGTCCCCTTTATGATACAAAGCAGACACCTTCATTTGCCGGTGCTGAAATGAGACAATTCAACTTTGTTGCTGAGATTGAACCTTGATGTACTTTTACATATTTAGGAGATATTCAATCCTACCTTTTCCACACAGCAATGATAGAAAGGAAAAAACAATGCTACTGCAACATATCTGTTGATATGTTAATGCAAGGTCTGTTCATCCTTAGATGAACTAAAACAATCCAGGCTCTGTGTTGAACATTCTTTATAGTCCCTCCCACTGTAGTCTACTGACAGTCAAGGTCTCCACCAGAGTCTTTGTAAAGACATCATGGATAGTCTTTGTCTTGATATCAAAAGTAAATATAAACTCTCTGAGGAAGAGAATGCTAATATTTACTCTGATAGCGATTGCAAATTCTTGTTGTTGCTGTAAAAGAAACCATAATTGCTAACAGCACCAAGAACCAAGGGGCTGACTCTAGGTTAATGCAGAGAAAAATTATAAGTGACTCAAAAATACAGTACATAAAACTGGCCTGAGTACATACATTTTGTCACAAAGGAATCTGCAGCTATATTCTGAGAAGGATTTTATGTTTTCTCCCTGCCATTTGTGTTCTTGCACCACTCTTGTTTGTTCTGCGGCAACCCAATGTTTGCTGCAACCACTAAATTCTTACCAGAGAACAGCCATTATAACCATAATAATTCATGCCAGTTACAGATTTCCTTCTCCTGCCTCCTAAATTTTAAGGAAAATCTTTTAGAGGGAAAAACATGCTCAAATGCATCTTATACCTTTCCCTCCCCTTCACACTAACCTAGAGAAATGAGTCCTCTCATACGTGGTACAACTCCTCTCTGAGGCCTTACAGGCCAGAGCCAGCTGCCAGATTATGAGGGTGGCAGAAGATCAGCATCATACCCTCTTGAACAGACTACAACATTTCATTCCTTGCCTTGGAGCCCAGTTTCATCTATGCTGTGCTACTACATCCAAATATGATCATTATGCTGGCTCATCATGAAAGAGTTCCCACATGCAACAAAAACTGTAAACAACCTAAATTTGCCTCTACCACCTAAAATATAAAATCAGATTTGCATTTCAAAGCTCTGGGTTCAAATCAGTCAGGGAAAAAAAAGTATTTCTTCCCATTCCCAAATTGTATCAGAACATTGTCCTAGAACAATGCTACTTTTAAAATAAATTCATCTTGAAGCTAGAAAAAAAAGCCTTGCAAGTCTTTTTTCATATATTTAAAACTCCAGGTTAATGGCTGCTTTCTAAAAGGTGGAGGGAGCAGGAGCAAACATGTGTGACATACTCTGGGAACTTCCAAGTTTGAAATTACAATGTCTCAAAACTTGCATATAGGAGAGAGTTCAATTGAATTAATGCTCAATATACTCTCTACTAATTTTAGCAAATAATCACAGAATATTTTAGGACCTAAAGCACCATGGTAAAAATAAATAAATGATAAACTAAAACATTGCTGATTGTGAAACAAATTGACTGTGCTATGATACAGTGTTGAATTTATCACAGACAGGGCTTTCAGGAGACCAACAGTGGCAGACCATGCCTTATACATTGTACCACTTACCAAAACTTATTACTATTCTAAAATGCAGGGAGAGGAAGGAAATCCAAATCCTATGTGATGACTGACTTTGGTTTGGATTATTTAATGAGGAAAATGTTATAGTTAGTCTCCCAGCACCTCTTTCCCAGGAAAGGACTTTGAAAGAGATACCTAAGGACAGACTAACAGCTTTTTGTTTAAAATATTTAGTAATCAAAGCACAGTGTATACAAGTATGTAACACACACAAATGTCCAGAGGACCCTTCAGTTGCTGCTTAGTAATGTTTTTGAAAAAAGACTGAATTCTGCCTAGCTTATACATGTATAATTCCAAGAAACTTATTGAACACCCTTAATATTATTTTATAATATTACTGTTCAATGCCTGTTTCTCAATCATATATATATATTTCTGTATCTAAATAGCTGATTGCAGCTCATTTGATAATAATAGAACGTGGGACACTGATGTTTATTTCTTGTCTCTACATAAAAATAGTCCACAGCTTAGTTATTTGGAATGGAAGCATTTACTCTTAGTTTGATTTACCTTGAAAGTATTCCTGTAAGCGTCTCTGACTAATTCCAGGTGGGGATAGGGTCTTGGAGTTTTATGCAAAGGAAACTTTTCTCATGAAAGGACTGCACAATTAATTAAGTCTTGGAATATTCCCATCAGCTGGGAGTTGTATGTTTTCTTATCTCTGTGGTAAGGATGAATAATTTCAAGCACAGACGAACAACTCACTGAATTTCACGCAGCAAATTGCAAGTAGCGGCAGAATCACATCTGAGGGATTTTTAGCTCCTAGCACTGGTTTGACCTCATTGTCCCTTTGAAGTACATTTACCTGTAAAATGGCAGCTTGAGGCTGGGGAAGTTGAAAGGTCTTATAATAGATTTCCAAGGGTCTTAAGTGCCCTATATAGCAAAGCCCTCTTTCTCTCATTAAAGGGCAGATATCCACCTGGATTCCTTTCAGTTTCCCCTGTGTATCCCACAAATGGCAGCTGTACCTAAACCACAACACCTCTTCCAAGATGTGTGTGAATGGAGAGCTGTGTAAAACATCAGATGTCTGAAGGGATCTAAAAGGCTTTACAAACAGCAAGCCCATACTTTAGAAAAATCATTTTTCCAATGAAAGATGGCTGAAAAGGAAACATGAGGACTGGGACATTTTGATCACCTTCAATGAAAATAAATATCCCCTAAGTCTAATCACCCTCAGAGTTTAGTTAGAAGATAATAGAATACAAATAATAAAAGAATAGTGGTATGGAATAAACCAAAGCTTATGCTAAATATTTCACACTACTATTGAAATTTTTACTTACTGTATAAGTCCCCCATGATTCCCAGTGTATAAATTATTGGCATTCCTCTCTAGCAGTTGTCTACCAGTGTGCTGTTGAACATTCCATCCCTACACTTGAATAGTTTTAGATTTTCTCAGCCAAAATTGGCTGGGCTAGTCTTCAAAATTTAAATAATTATTTTATACTAACCCAGATTATTTTCCCTAAAATGTTTGAGGAAATGTTTATAAACACTCCTTTACATATTGATATGAGACGGACAGACAAGCAGAGAGGACCAAGATTCCATTTATTATATAAAATAAATGGATTTGCACAGTGCTAGCCTACCAGCCTCTATTGTCAAGAGACTACCCTTAGTTCCATAACTGAGAATTTTCATTGTTTCATTGGGTTATTTTTTTGATTCATAAAATTTTGATAAGAGTGCAAAAAAATCCAGAACACTGCTAGGAAATGGAATAATGGAATTCAAAGACAGTAAAAGGCAAAACTAGAGAAAATAATACCTTGCATTACTTCATCTCTTTCTTAGCTTCATTAGGTCTTTAAATATATGTAAATCTAGATACCTTGGAAAATAATACACAAAGCAGAAAGTAATTTCCCTCAAAACCAGAAAATTTTAGAAAATTGCTAAAACAATGTATTTGGTGACATAGTAGCACTGAATGCTTTAACATCCGTTACTGATATTTTCCTTCGTTAAAGAAAAACCAAAAACATTAATTGTTAGTCCTGGCATTGCACAGGTATAGGAGGCAGAAGGATTATGCAGAAAAATTTATCACTGAACCTTAGAGACAGGCTATTCTCTCTGTAAGTAGGTATATTCTTCTGCTGAAATTACCAGGACAGAAATATTTGCCACAAAACTGATTAATATAGGAAACTTGTACTGTTTTCACCAGCTGTAAAAATGGTAAAATATATTCATGTACCACTCTAGCTGCAGCCAGGCACGTGGTGATGTGTATGCTCTGAATCTGTACCACCATAATACATTCATTTTCTTAATCATAGGAACTAATACAAATCTGTTCTTATTTTCTGTTTTCCAATGTACCAAATGCACTGAAATGTACTTTGGGTAGAGTCTAAGGTGGTTAACCCTCAGAGTTTATATATTTTCATCCAAATACTGTCTTACTTTCTCAGTAAATGCCATCCTTAATAATCATCAAAGTGATTTCACAGTCATGTTGAACAGGGAAGGATGTGACTGACAGTTGTCCAGAAGCACTTTCAAGGGCAGTATTTCCTAACCTTAGTCCAAAGTCTACTTGACTTTTCTGAAAATATCCAAAGGCCACACCCTGTCATTAATGCCAACCAAAACCATTGTCATTATGATTTCCACTAACTTAACCGAATAATGTTTCAGCTAAATTTGAAATATTTGTTTGCTATTGTTCCTTTTGATAGTGTGAGAAAAAATGTGCACATTGCCATGACTTTTTCACCCACCTTGTGATACCAGATAGCTCATCAGCAGCTCCCTGATCAAGGGCATCTTTCTGTCTCTCACTTGGCAACTCCAGCTGGTCTGCATAGGCTGCTGGCATGGCAGCAATAGCCACAGAACATTAGCAGGAGCTGCAGCTCATCAGAACTGCATCTGCAGAGCAGAGAGGGTGCTGACAGCCCCTTCAGCTATGCACCTCTGGGCTGGGGCTGCAGATTGAACACTTGGTAGTTTTGGTGTGCTGGGTTTGCCCTATAGGGCTTCAAGCATGTTTTCCTCTGAAGGGATCAGATTTATGCAGCCAATCACCTTTCCCTGATGTAAAAGCAAACCACGGGTTGTGGTGGCTGATCAAGAGACTAGGTTTGAAAACACAATGCTAATGTAGGCAGCACAGCTACAGCAGGCAAAATTCAGTGTTTCTTCATCATCATTGCAAAGACAACTAATCTAGTAAAAGAGCAATCCAAGTCAGACCTGAAACTGTGCTGTGAAAAGTACTGTCTTACCAGATGACCAGCACAGGGAGGATGGGAAAGCCATAGAAAATACCAACTAAAACACCAATATCAATAAATCTAAATAAAAAGTTGCTCTCCTATTGTTGCAGTAAGGAGGACGGTTCACTTATTATTTTCAGCACAACATGTTTTCTGCTTTATTTCTTTTAGGGAGTACATGCAGATCTCTGCAAAGCAACAGCTTCTGATTTAAATACATACCACTCAGTACCAAGGAACTACTGGTAACTGGACAAGATGCTTCTTGTTAACTGCCTGGATATCAGATTTTCAACAAGAAAAGCTGTCAGGACAAGATCCTTCACCATCTAAGTGTATTAACTGACTAAATAAAAAAGAACAGTGTCTCTGTAAACAAGCTAATGTGGAGGAAATTAATATGTCTGGGAAAACAGCTTTGGTTAAAAGGATTTTCAACAAAATTCTTTACTTTTAAAGTATCTGATCTAAGTAAACTACACACATTCATTCCCCCACTTAAAAACAGAGGGTATTTTGCTCATGGGAACTATATTTTAATTTTTTACTGAGCCTTTCTAACTATTTTGGCATAATTGAAAGAGCGTTATAATGGGGAAAAAGATTTTTTTCTTCCCAAAGTACAGTGAGGACATATACATGAGTGATCACTATGGTTTTTTAATTAGAAATCCTTTTTATTATACAATAAGGCAGTGATACAAGGCAAGGACCTTGAGGAAGGACTCACTCAAATCCATACTTCAGTTAGCATCAATATTAAATAGGGCTTAATGTGCAGCTGTTTCTTTCAGCTTTAATTTAATTTTATTTTGCTTAGAACAGACACTCTACAGTTGTAACCCCAAAATGCCATCTTTAATTATTCTCTGTTCATATTTTTTCCATTGTGGATGCCCAATTTCAACTCAGCACCTTTGCAGTTTCAGAGAAGCCACTGCACACACCACCCCCCTCTCCTTTTTCTCCCTCTGTGTCGTCCAGTCCCAGAATTCAGGGCAGCTTTGGAATGAGCTGACATGAAAAACAGTAATTATCCCTCAATCTGCATGAGGAATTAAGACATCAGTGGAAAACTGGAAATCTAGCATTAACTTAACTATCAATTTGTGCCCATGCACAAGACCCAGCTGTAGCACATGAAGATTATGCTATGCATTATGGTATCCATTAGTGTTTTAGTTGTGCTGATTGACAGCCAAGCCTTTTGTGATTCAGTTGATGTTTGGCATGCACATATAAAAAATTATTACTTTGACATTTTTATTAATTGATTTAATGTTATTTAAAATGCTGGTTTGTAAAAAAAATATAAAAGAAAGGCAAAAAAAAGGCAGAAAAGGCAAAATCTTCTGAGTAAAATCTTTTGTGTGTCATTCAAGGTGACATATGTGTGGGGTAGGGTGGTGGAGGGTTTTTATAATATTTTCTTATAACTCTGTTCTTTCCTGAGTGACTGCATGTTTCAATTTCCTTCAAAGAACCAAACCTTTTATTTTGCTGCTCTTAAGTTTTTCTGGCTTGTGGTAACTGTTGACAGTTGCCTTGCTAGAGACATCAGCCCCAAGATACCTTATAACAGATACTAAGTGATGCCACAGATAGCAGGAGGAGCACTTACTGCTGGGAATACTGAAGTTGGTTAATGATAGATGGGAATAATACTTACATATTCTGACAGAAGAGAGGTGTAAATAGCTCTGCTAAAAAAGTGAGCTGCATTTCAACAGCCTCAAACCTTACACAAAAACACATATGCAATTATTGTATTGTCTGAGCAGTTTCTGGTGCACTCAGAGTCCTTGTGATAAGCCGCAATGAAGAATTATAATCAGACATATTAATCAGTCTTATTCAAGAGTTTCTTTTCTCCAACAAAAGAAAACCTACCAAGATATTTTCATGCTGAATACAGACTGCTCTAGATTCCTAAGTATCTAAAATTCTAAAACAAAGGGAGTTTTCAAAGGAGAAGAGAAGCAAACTTTAATCCTATCCTTAAAAGTGTACCTACTTGATGCCAGAGGGACAAGGGTTTTATCCTAGATATTTTACCACTGAGCAGGTGGACAAAACATCACAGCAGTGTGACAGCACAGAGCACTTGAAAATACATTAAGTGTTCAGCCAAGAAATATTTAATTGTACATCCTTTAGCCACCAATTCTAATTTGTTTGCTAATGAGTACAGGTTGGTAATGTTTTTGGTTGGTTTTTTTGGGGTTTTTTTTGTGGAAAAAAAGTCAAGGGAAATTAATGTGGCACATGCCTTGCAGTGGTACTCCAGAGAAGAAGATGGAATTTCAACACATTAGTTTGACCATCCCAAATAACTTTGGGTTTTCTGGTTTTGTATCATCCGATATGTCTGTATGGTACTTTTCTGGAAAATTTAAATATTTATGCATCTTCTTGCAATTAGAGTTATATAGTTATAATATGTTTTGGGGTTTTTTCATTGTTTTCTTTTTTTCTTCTTTTTTTTTTTTTTTAACACTTCTGTGGTTTATTATCCTGTTGCTGACTTCCTCATTTATAAAACTGCTGATTTTGCAGTTTGCTTGCTGGATCTTATGTGTTAGTGTTATCTAAAAATGATTTGGTATTGCAAGAGTTTTGTTTGGATTGTTTCCTTTGTTTTAATTTATTAAATAAGACCTGCTGATACAGCATTATTCTGTTTTACTCTTAATGCATATATTGGCCTTTAAGTTGATATTTTATAAGCTTCATAAGGAAAAAAGAAATAAAATAAAAAATTATCTATTTAGCTACCATACAGACACAAGGAAGTATTAACACATAGCTACAGGACTTTACATATAATAAACTAGAAAAATGAAATACAGCATCACTGCTGTTATATAATTGCTAACAAGTTTTTCTTCAAGAGGTTGGGGTTTATACTTTAATGAAACAGGCCATAATAATGAAAATGGAAGTGCTTACCCTGCAGTCAAAGAAACAAGCAACGTCCTGAAGACACCTTATGCATTTTCAGGTATTTCCTTAACAATAATAGCTAGAAGACACAAAATTATATAAAAGGTTCAATAAATGTTTTTCAGAAAGCCTGCATTCAGCAGATATGATTCCGAGTAAATCCTGTATCTGCAGCTGAAGACTTGTAGTTTCCTACCAGGGAAATCCTTAATCATGCATATGGCATATCATAAATACAATAACAGTTCAGGGCCATTTCCTGAGAAGACTGAAAAGAACCCATGCATTAATAAACATATGACTTTGGTGCTGTAGTGTAATTAATAGTGACTGTAAAGCCTAGATCAGGAATTCTAAAAACTTTGTGGCTGTTACAGTAGGCAGCAGAGACTGTGTTTTGTTAGACAGGAAACTTAGAAACAGAGGAGGCATGGTTCATCTACACAGAGAAAACTTCCCTCCCTATTAATTGTCCCTTGAAGCAGCAACATTTCAATCCTTACTACACAGCAACTTCTCCAAACTCTTCATCTGCAGAAAATTAATGCCTGAGAACACTGTGAGTTTTTATGTATGCATATAAAACACAAGATGCTGTAATGATGAGGAACATATAAATGACTGGGTATATAAATTTGCTATGTGTCCTGCATGTCTTAATAGTAAGCAATACTCATATTTTTCTAGCAAGCTGTTTTGCTTATTGCTATGTGTCTGATGAACAACTCACAGCTAGATTTTGATCAGGCTATACCTAACTGATTAAACCCAGACAGTGTCAGTCTAAATTAACTGAAAGATATGTAATTAAATGTACCACCCAAGACGACTGATATTAGCTAACAATTGGTTAACACCCGAGGCCTTGCAAAAGGCCTTGAAGTGCACAGTGAGAAGGAAAAAACTCCAACCTAATTTCTAGTTCATGGACTAACAGGGATTTAGGGAGATGTCCTCTTCTAAGAGGATCTTTACTATTTCCATGACTTGCTCTCTTTCACAGTGTCCTGTTTTCCCTGGTCACCCCAAGGTTAATACTGAAGTGTTATAAACAGCATGCAGCAAGAGCTAAAACCAACAGCAGAGCAGAAATGTCAAGGCAGTTGTTTCATCTAACTGAGAACATTAAAGCTTCCTGCTTGAAGGGAAAGGCCTTATTTCAGTGGGAGGGTCACAACTAGTGAGCATACCAGACAGCACAGTGATGGCATATGGAGCATTTTAGTTCTGGGTCATTGGGCTCAAATCTGACCTAGCTTTTAGTAGCCAGTAGTAATTACCATCTGTTGACTATTAGTGGCTATATGAATTAGTCCTCTGTCTAAATCCTAGTAAAATTATTCCCTTTCACAGGAAGACAGTATTCCAGATTTGTTTGGCATGCCTCCACCTTTTTGTCCCCCTGCAGGATGGACAAATCTCAAGAAATCATCCTCTTTTCCACAGAATTGGACCCTACAGGAAGTTTTGGGGTTATTACGAAAGATGTGTGCACTGGAGCTCATTGTGTGGTCCCTGTTGTGCACACAAAGGGAAATGCTCTTGCTCCAGGGCTGCCAGTCTGGCCACCTTTTATAAAGTCAGAAATGTTAAAGCTGAAGAGGAGAATGAAAACCATCTCATCTAACCTGCACTCCATGTGCTATTCAGCAAACAATAATCAAATGAGATCCACACCCTTCAATACTGTTTTGAGCTATAGCACTCCTGAGTTGTAATCTTTTACTCTACTAATTCAAGATGTTATTTACTGAACAATACTTTTCTAGGTAAGTTGATAAACAAAATAATGTTACCATCGAAAACCTGCACCTTCTTTTGAGTCTGAATTTCTTCAACTGCAGATTGCAACTAGGTCATTTCCTACTGAGAACCAAACACCATCAGAGATTTCTTTATAAGGTAGGTAGTACATGCCATGATCAACTCCACTGAGTTTATAGGCTCCAAACACAAGTGTCTTTCAAAGTTCAAAGCCTCCCTGTGTGCTTTGGAAAGAATTTTAACAATACAAAGAAAATTTTCAAATTTTATTCCGAAGACAGCTAGGATTTATATTGCTGCAATCAGAGAAAAAAAGTCTTCTGCTTACTTTATGCTTCCTGCCTTTCTTTTAAAGGCTCTTATGTCAGTATCTTAGTGAATTAGAAATTATTTCACATCTTTAAAGCCTTTATGATTGTAATTCATTATCATTGTAATTCATGTTGCAAGGCATGCAACAGTCTTAATTCATGGATAGCTTCATTTTCATTTAGCCTCCTTAATATTCATCAAATGAGGTCCCTGTATGAAGAAATCCAAATGTAAGACTCTCTCCATTACTTTTCACCCTTTCTCTGCCATGTGAATCCTTCTGGGATTATGGCTTTTTCAAAGAAAAAGTGGCATTTTTCTGGATGATTAGTGCTAGTCCCTTCTTTTGCTCACTGTCCTCCTAGAAAAAAACTACCTCTACTTATTTTAAAATACTAACTTCAAAATTACAGGGAATTTTTGGGGTTTTTTTGTGAAAGTCTTCTCCTTCCCTTTAATTCTTCATCTCTACAACTGGCAACTAAACCACAGCAAAAAATTTTACCTTAGTGATTTCTTTCCATTCAACATAGTTATGAGCTATCTACAGGATATTGCAGAGTCTCTTTTAAAACTCATGCTACTGAACTCCAGAAACAGCTAACAGCCCAAACTTTTTCTATGTGGCCCAAAAGCAGACTTTGCCACTGTGGTGGCTCTCAACAGATTCTATGGCTTGTGGAGGCTCTGTTGGCAAAAGGTCAGCACCAGGGGAGTGAAGGAAGTCTTGGAAACTCAAGTGACCAACACCATCAGCCCTCTAGAGCAAAGAGTAACAATTACCAGTTCCAGGTCCTGCTAGTTCCCACAGCCCATCCTACAGATGCATGCAGAAACAAGAAATATTTCTGTGTCTATTCTGGGACCACCATATCATTAAAGACAGAAAAACTTGTGCTGGCCTGTCTTCTCCTTCAGGTCTTTTCATCCCTTCCAGACCCTTCCCTCAGCAGGTCTCTGGGCATCTCCAACCTAGTGCATCAGCCAGAAAACAGGTCCATCCACCACACATTTTCTCCACTCTCTCCCTCCAATTCCTCATCGTGAAAGGGCACAACTGTAGTTTGGCATCAAAAACTTCTTTCTTCTTTCCTAGATTAAGCGCTATTTTTCCACAGTCTTCTAGTTCCACAAACATCTGAGACTCTTAATATCATCACAAGAATTTTCCTCATCTTTATGTCCCTACTGAAGCCATTGATGATCACTTAATCAAGGTAATTTGTGCCATGGCTTTCAGTTATCAACATGATTTTTACCACACTATTCAGACTCCTATCAGCCCTCTGTGTGATCTGTGTTTTCATTGCTTCAACAAAACACTGTGCACACTTTCTGTCCTTTTGCCCTCTACTGAATGTCTTGTCTGCTGTTCTCAATGTTAGGAATGTTGAATTCATAATTTTTTTTAGAAAAAGGAGAAACATTCTGTGCCCTATGAATGTTGATGCTGAGTGTTCCCGGAAAATGCTGATATGCTCTTCTAAGTGATACCTTTTAACCATCAAATATCTACACACATATTAAATTACCTCTGTGCTTGCTTTCATGTTAGTTTGGAGACAAGGTTGCTTTGAAGTGTTTTAAAAGACATGCTTTTATGTGTTGCAGTATTAAAAATGCAATGCTTTACCTTTAAAGGATGAGGAGCTTTCTGAAAACTGTCTGGGGGCTTTGGGGGTGTTTGTGTTTATGGCAATTGTTCCTGTCAATGTGTAATGACAGCTAAGTATTTTCTCCAGTGACTTTCACAACCAGAATCAATCAGGTAGCAGCATGAATACACAGCAGTAGATACTCAGACATAAATTGATTTACAGGGTCATTACTTTTCTCACTAACTTAAGGGAGCAGCTCCTGTTAGTGACACCAGGAGATGCTTGACATTCAACTGGTCATAAAATAACAAGACAAAGAGACAAGACTGAATCTTTCAAACTGATCCTAGCAGCAAGTGGAAAATTACATTTAAAGCTATGTTAATACAACAATTCAAGATTCTGGGGTGACCCTGATAAAACAGCACAACTAATCTCTCTGGAGCATGTATCGTAGAATTAAACTTTCAATGGTCTACAATTACCATGAAATTACTTCACATTTATGTGTATAGGAAAAAAAAAAAATTCTTAGGAATAAAAAAGCAATTCCTTAGGGCAAACATTCTAACTAAGCATTGCTTATATAAAATAGCAAATTCCATTAAAATTTACATATATATATATACAGATAGATACATAGATAGATAGATCTCTAGATATATAATATAATACCAACATTGTTTAATTTCTGTTTCAGTTGTTGATATAATTCAGGACAGAATTCTTTCTGATAGATATAAGTAGAAATATCAATGCTATGTCAACTCTGCATTCTAAGACTTTTTGAAAGCCAAAATGTTTAAGTGATATTTTGCTGTTCAACAATGCTCATGCTGCTTAATGCCTGTCACCACCACTCTGAGACTACTAAGTTTTGCATGTTCTACCACCAAACCTATGTTCTGTACTTCAGCTTGAAAGGGGAGTCTGTCTCCTGAACATCAAAGGCTGACACTTCAGAGCTTTAATGTTACTGCCTGTGCTCCACCTGACACAGCTGAACAGACATTGCACTGAGAGCTCACCTGAATCAGCTTTAACACTGCAGCTCTGCAAGAGCGATGTTCCTTTCTTCTGCTAGCCCAAACCCAGTACATTTTCCCCAGTTCTGACTTTGCTTTTAGCTTAACTCCATTCAGGACTTGCCACTGCTCTCAGAGAGATGGAATGGAAATTGTAGAGCCACATCAGTGTGGCACATTCCCTCTTTCTGTTGTAACTTGGTGCTTAGTGATGTCTCATGATAGGCAGGTAACAAGCATAATGTAGTCTGGATGCTCAGCTGCCATTCCTGGCTGTGCAGTAATATTTAATTTTTTTTTTTAAGGAAATTACTGCATTCCTTCTTCAGGAATGAGTTGTTTCAGGACTAGAATGACTTTTCTGAACAAGCTGTATTTATAGTACAAACAACAAAGCATTAGTAAGGTAAGAGATCCTTTGTTTGGCATCTTTCTTACCAATGACACAGCACAAGTATGCTGGGAAAAACAGCAAGATAGTATAGTCTGCCCAATATTTACCTTCTTCAGTTTTCTGGATGAGTCCAGGGACTTGATAAAATCCACTTTAAGTTTTTGTAAAACAGAAGTACAAAAAGCAGCCCAATATATTTATGTTTAAATTTTCCTCTGAAACTTCAAGTTTAAGGAAGAACCACCACTATATATAGTTCCATTTTGTCTCAACAGAGAAGATTACTTCACTGAAGAAGTTGAAGGCTTCATGTCTGCACATGTATATACAGCTATGTATTCATAGCTACTTTCATGTCAGGACCTTTTCCTTTGCCACTCTCCATCTTCACCTCCTGCCTTATCCTACCTCTATTTTTTTCCTGTGTTTACATAGCAACTTTATAAGTTGCATTTTCTTTTCAAGAATAGGCATCTCCTTTAGCTCAGTCATATTTACTGAAAAAAAATTTTTATAATTCTGTGGGCATTAAAATAACTAAGATCTTTCTGTGTTAGAGAGCCTATATGAGTTTGTCCTCTGTATTAGAATAGCACTGTGGTGGAAAGGTTAATGCAAATGCCAAGAAAATCAGAGTTTGAACCCCATTTTTCTGGTAGCAGGGTAGCCATTGTGGACTTTCAGAGGGCATACATCAGTCTGTTTGGAAGAATAGCTGGCAGGGGTCCCTCAGAGGCAGTCCTGTAGGGCAGAGGAATCCAGGAAGGCTGGATATTCTTCAAGAAAATCTTAAAGGCGTAGGAGAAGGGTGTCCCTATGAGGGGAAAGATGAGCTGGCAGGCAAGAAGACTGGACTGGCTGGAATTCAAGGATAAAAAGGAGAGTTTATTTCCTTTGGAAGAAGGGGTAGGCAGCTTGGAACTTCAAGGATGTTTGTGAGGTTATGCAGGTTAAGAAATTAAAAGGGCCAAAGATCAGCTAGAAATTTATCTGCCTACTGCTGTGAAAGAAAGCAAAAAATGTTTCCATGAATACATCAGTAATTTAAAGAGGGCTAAGGAGAATCTCTGTCCTTTACTGGATGCCTAGGGAACATAGTGACAGAAGAGGAGAAAAAGGCTGAAGTACTTAATGCTTTCTTTGCTTCAGTCTTTAATAGCAAAACCAGTTGTTCTTTGGGTACCCAGCCCCCCAAGATGGGAGACAGTCTATGTGTCACAATAAATAGAGAATGGCAGAATAAAGCAATGTATTACTTTGTTATTTCTCACTTATCTCTATGAATAAAATCCTTTGTCAAGAAGCAACCCACTAATATGCAAGACTCTGTACAAACACAACTTAGAAAAACAGTCTCTGGCACAAAGATTCCACAACCAGACAGACAATAGATAACAGGTGGATACTTGTGGGGGGATGGAATGTAGGAGAATAGAGATAGTGCTGAAGGCAATCTCAGTTCTGGGGAGTTGCAGCTGTACTCATTACCAAGGATTAGGAACAGCCCTGCCCTTAAGAGGCCACAGCTGTGTCCAAAAAGGATGAGTGTTATAAAAGAGTGGGTTAGCTGGTCAAGTGGGGAGTTGGAGTTTGTTGGCTGTGCTGTGAGGAGTTGCCCATAAGAAACCACTGAGAGGGTATGGAAGTTTTACAGTAAGGTAGCAACAGATACTGGGAAAAATAATGGGTGTTTCAAAGAAACAGAACTTTGTTTCCTGGTTAGACAAAGAAATTATTCCTGGATTAGATAGAAATGGAATGCTACTGACCAGGATTAAGGGTCATTCTTCTGCATCAGGAACCCATTTTGTTCAAGGTTTTCTGTGAGTATAGGGAAATTTTAAGGATTATAACGAAGCAGCTTTGTGGCTATTTATAACACATCTCCAGTGTAGGAGATGCATCACAGGTCAAGGTTTAAGAGTAGCTTTTAAAAAATTTACAAGTGGAAAGTAAAGGCTGTTGCTACTATATGCTTGACACTGATGAAAGAGGAAGATCCTGATTGCACTGAATGCTTCTGCTGCAAGGAAAACATAATTTTCTTTGTAACTCTATTTTATGTCATAAGATAGAAAGTTTTCTGCATGAGAAAATCTACCTTCTTGCTACGTGTCATTGTTATTTCCACAAATAAACGAGCATTTCTTAACTCAGTTAAATGTTCTTGCTACAAGATTGTGTTCAAAATTACATATACTGCATGTTACCAATTCATTAAAAAAATGCCCATCTTCAATGTGAGTAATTTTCAGAGAGCAGACTCTTTTTCCAGTTTAAAGTATACAGCCCAGGATTTTATTGTTTTCAAATTCTTAGTTCCCTGGTTTTGATACCTATTAAAGGAAAATGCTATGTCTCTTCTCTGAGACTCCTCCTTCCTTCTACACCATGCACAAGCCTAAAAAAAAATGAGTTAAGCAGTGTAATAGGCAAAAGGTACACAGTTCCACTTTTGAGCCCCTGCCTCCTCTCCTTGATTGAATTGAGCTTAGACAATATTGCCATTATCAATTAGCACTTTGACAATTAGCCAAGCACAGGGCCTGCACCTCCTGTAGCAGGTGATTCAGAACTTTCAATTACATCTTTCTATTTCCCACTGCTCAGCACTGAATTATTAAAACACTTAGGGAACTCTAAAGGCAGGTGCTTAGAATTTAAAATATGAATTAGATACAGTAAAAAAAGCAGAGAGAAAACTTAGGCAAGCAGTAAAAGACCCTTATATATACAGCTGTACATCCCATGAGACAGCATTAAGGGAGAAGTAGCCTTCAAGTTAGGATACCCCTAATCTTGTTTATGCATTTGCTACACAAAATCTCATAGCTACACTTGCAGAGCTTTCAGGTAGTTCATGAATTCCTGCCTGATTAGTTGTTGGTATGTATTCAAAGTAGGTACTGATTTTTCTAATTTAGCACACAGCTGTTTCTGTGAGGCCTCTTTGCCACAAAACTATTCCCTGCAATCATTGTAGAGACAGCTTCAAGCCCTGAGCCCTCAAGTCCTTGTGAGATGGCAAGATTTTTGGTGTTTTAACTGTAGGACATAAATGATTACTTGGGAAAGCAGACCACTGAACTGTAGCTTTTAGGTTTTAGCCAATTTGTGCTCAATACAGGGAATTCACATAACACCCTTTCTTCTTACAGACTGCAGGGGATCCACAGGAAAACTACACAGAAATGGCCAATCTTACCAGGACAGAGCTGAGTTCATTCCTTTTGTCGTGGGAGCTCTCATGACACTGCTGGAAACTATTGCACTGCCTCTGCCCCTAAGGAAGGCAGAGCTGCTGGATGGGTAAGCAGCAAGATGAGGAAAACATCCCCAGAACCTGTGTCACAGTGTGCTTGTAACAATGTCATTCAAAAGCAGTTCTTGAAGGCAAGAAGCATGAGTAAGAAAGGATTGTTGCTGTTTTGCAGAACCTCTGTGCACTGCTACAGCCTCGGAGTGGAGTGGCTTGAGAGCTGCTCAGCAGAATGGGGCCCGTGGTGCTGGGCAGCAGCCAGCTGGATGGAGGTGGCAGCGTGCCCAGGTGGGCTAGAAGGCCAGTGGCATCTGCTGCTGTCCACCAGCACTCCCAGTTCCTTTTCTGCTGGGCAGCTTTCCAGCTTCTCTTTTCCAAGCCTGTAGTACTGCCTGGCTTTTTTGTGACCCAAGGGTAGGACCTGGCACTGGCATTGTTGGACCTCATTTGACTGCTCATTGATTCAGCCTGTCCAGACCCCTTTATTATGCACTCTATTCCCTCCCTACGTCTAGTAACTTCCCATCATTGTCCTGAAATGTAAACTCCAATACAACAGATGACACATGCAAAATAGAAACAAGGGATATCTTGGTTTAAAAAAAAAAAAAAAAAATCCCTGTTTGCTCTGCATTGTCCATTTCTTGCACATTTACCTATTTCAGCTACAAGAAATAAATGTGCTACCTTATAATTTCAATTTTTTGTATAGTCTGCATTTGTTCTGTAACTTAACACCCCTTTCTTCTGCTCAGTCTTCTGCCATAGGCATGAGTTTGTAACAAATTCCTTAATGAAAGATGTGAAACATAATGGGGGAAAAAGCAAAATGGGATCACTAAAGAGAAATCTGTGCCATGACATGTTTCTGGATCCCATTTTCCTTTTGTTTTCTTTGAAGGCAATTTCAGATCCCCAGACAAACACATCTAAAAGCTGTAGACTTCCTTCCTGCCATTTACTGATAATCTTTTCTTCTTGTGCAGATGGATCCTGATAGAGGCAATAAATATCTGTTACCCAGATAAAAAAGAACAAGACAACAAAATATAAATCATCAAATGCCAAAGAAGCTGTGTAAATAGTATGAAACAGCAATGTTTGTTGCTGTACTTCTCCCATTTCTGCTAGACTGATAATTTAAGCATAGAGCTCTTCCTTCCAGAATGAAATGGGAAAAAAAAAAATCATTAGTCTTTTTCTGAGTTGGTGAAGTCTTGTAAAGCTGCACCAAAAATATTGTGTATGCAGGAAGAGACCTCTATCTTTCCAGGCACATCTATTCAGTCCTCAGAAATATGACAAGTGGTTCTGGATATTTGTCTCTTGTTGCTAATCCTGGTAAGGATGTATTCAACATCAATCTGAAGTTAAATTTCATGACTGCTAGGAAGTGGCTGAATGAAATGCACTTTAGGAGCTCAGGCATCCCTCCTTCTCAACCCACCAGAGCTAAGGCCTACATACTCTCAAACCCGGGAGGTTTCTCCCATCCCAGCCTGACAGATGCAGTTGCTGCTCTTCCCATGGGCTGGTCTGGCCAAGCAGCAAGATGTAGGCACTCTCAATACTGTCATTTTCTCACATGGCTAACACAGTGCCTTTTCCAGCATTCACATAAAACCCAGTCTTACAGATAGGTAAGCACAGATAGCAGCCAAGGCTTCTATCACCTCTCCAGCTTCACTCCCTAGATTCATAAGACTGCCACTTTTTTATGGGTAATAAAGGCTTAAATTCCTTCCAATCTTAAAAGTAAAGAATTATAGAATGTTTTGGGTTGGAAGGGACCTTAAAGATCATCTAGATCCAAACTCCCTTGTCATGGGCAGGGACAACTTCCACTAGGAACAGGTTGCTAAAAGCCCCATCCAACCTGGCCTTCTCTAGGCAACTTGTTCTGGTGACTCACCACCCTCACAGTGAAGAAGTTCTTCCTAATATCAAATCCAAACCTTCTGTCAGTTTACAACCATTTCCCCTTGTCCTGTCACTACATGCCCTTATAAAAAGTCTAGCTTTCTAAAGCTCTCTAGCTTTCATGTAACCCCTTATGCCTGCCTAACCACTGGGCCCCTTCCCTTGTCACTAACTCAGAGCTTGGGATTTTCCAGGTGCAGGTTGCCTCTACTCACCCACCCAGGCAGGGCTGAAGTTCCCTAGCAAATGACACATAAATACACACACAGACAGAGGGCTGGCCTTCCCTGGGTGTCCTGCTTTAACCCCAGCCAGCAGCCAAGCCACTCGCCCACTCCTTCACCACACAGCCACTCGCTCACTCCTTCACCAGCAGGATCAGGGAGAGAATCCAGAAAGGTGAAAGAGAGAAAAATCATGGGCTGAGATTAAGACAGTTTAATAGGGAAAGCAAAAGCTACACACAAAACCAAAGCAAAACAAGGAATGAATTCACTGCTTCCTGTGGGCAGGCAGGTGTTTGGTCATCCCCANCACCACACAGCCACTCGCTCACTCCTTCACCAGCAGGATCAGGGAGAGAACCAGAAAGGTGAAAGAGAGAAAAATCATGGGCTGAGATTAAGACAGTTTAATAGGGAAAGCAAAAGCTACACACAAAACCAAAGCAAAACAAGGAATGAATTCACTGCTTCCTGTGGGCAGGCAGGTGTTTGGTCATCCCCAGGAGAGCAGGGCCCCATCACGTATAAGGGCAGACAAACACCATCACTCCAAATGGCCTCCCCTTCCTCCTTCTTCCCCCCTCTTTCTATCCTGAGTATGATGTCATTTGGTCTGAAATATCCCTATGGCCATTTTGGGTCTCCTGTTCTGGCTGTGTCTCCTCCCAGCCTTACATGCACCCCCACCAGCACAGCCATACGAGAAGCAGAAAAGGCCTTGGCTCTGTGCAAGCCCTGCTCAGCAGGAACAAAACCAAAGCATCTCTGATATCAACTCTGCTCAGCACAAATCCAAGCCATACCCCCATACCAGCCACTGTGAATAAAATTAACTCTACCCCAGCAAAAGCCAGCACACATAGATACACACACAGAGACACACACACACACACACACAGAGTCTAAAGGCACCTGTGGTCCCTCTTCCAGTTTCAAACACTTGGATCTCTTAAATGTTTCTTACACATGAAAGTATAGAGAGTGAAAAATAATAGGACAATAACAAGAAGAAAAGCCCTCAGTGGTCAGGTATTTGGCTCAGCCTGGTGAGCATGCTGCTTGTCTCAGTGGCAGGAGACTAGCTTCTTTTGTCCACCTGACTTCCCATAACTCTGTGCTGGGTCATCTCTCATCAACCTTAAACCCTCTCTAGGTCTCCTCTTAACTTAAGCAGTTACACCTAGGTGTGTTTGGCCTTGCAAGAGTGAATCTCCAAAATGTCCCCACTGCTCCTCTAATATTGTGTGTGGAGTGTGGCAGTCTCTCATATCACTTCCACTTAACTAGTTGTGAAATCTTGTCCTTCCTCAAGGTCCTAGATGCAATTTTGTGAGTCTCTTGTTCTGTTATTTATGCTCAGCAGTTTCTCATGTTGTGTCCAGCAGTTTCTTGTGGCTCTCTCAGCTAGCCAAATCATATGCCAGGATCTGCACACCTTAACAATGATTATTTGGCAAGGTACATATATCTATGCATATGTTTAAGTGTATGCCTAAGTTTCACTGGGTTCCTCAGGAGCTACTTTCTATCTACAAAAGAAAGCACAAATACTATTTGTATATGTTGTCTTTGAAGAAGCACTGTAAGATGATTGCTGTTAATCATAACTCCACAAAATCACCTATGTCCTGTTATCTCTCTTCATGTAGGGGCACCCCTATTTTATCAATCTTATGAAGAACACCCACAGACCCACAGACATAGCTTCTAATAAATCATAATGATTGTTGTATTCTTATATCTGAAAACATCCAACCTAAGAACCCAATAAGGCTGCATCTAAGACAAGAACAAAATTTTCATACTTCACATGGAAGTTTAGATTTACTTGAAGGCAAAAATGGGCATATATATATATAGGTATATTTATTTTTGTATGTATTTAGTTTAGTCAGCATTTTTCATAGCAGGTATAATTTTTCCCAGCAGTTTCCTAAGGGATATTTTAAATTATATAATAATGCAAAAGCAGCCCTGGACTACAACTATACTGTAAGCTGATAGGAAGATACTATTATCTTCTCCTATAGAGGAATTCCAGTTAGAGTTTTGGCAACTTAAATTTTACATTTTTTGAGACAGACACCTTCATACTACAATCTGGAAATAACTTTACTGCTATGTGCAACACATTTACTTACCTTCCTCAGTAGTATTCAGCAGCACGTTCTTTATTTTGCTGTGGTCTTTGGTTTGTTTTAAATATGATCAAGAATACTGTACTCCTTCTATTGGAACTCCAATTGAACTCCATCTGGTGTGTGGGCATAAGGAAAAAATAAACATATACAAGGGCATGTGCAGTCTACAGCAGTATGAGCAATTTCCAGTGACAACCCACTTGTTTCCCTCAGCAAAGATGGGGCAAGACAGGACTTAATCAAGAAGGACATCTAGCTTGTATGATATTTGGGTAAAAAACAGACCTTCAAATCTGCATATCTTTACACTATTTATAAGATTGTTATGGATTTAGCAGTCTATAAAGGCAAAAAAATTTAAGTGAGAAAATCAAACTGTCTAAACACAGAGGCAAAACCATCAACAAAAAAGGTTTCCTCTCTCACAGAATATTGGAGCTGTAAACTTGCTGCAGTTACTTATGGATTTTTGTACTGCTGGAGCAGCTTGAATTGAAATCACTTACATACCAACTGAGCTAGGAAATTTGTGAGTCATTTAAAAAATCCTCCTCCTTATGTAAACACTGCATATGGTAAAGATGAAATAAGTGACCTAGTCAAGTGAAAGTTTGCCCTCTGGCTCTGGCCTGTGCACTCAGCTGGCTGAATAATAGACTGTCTGCCTGGAAAGATTTGCCTTTTTCTAATGGTTTAGACATGCAGTTCAGAATTCACATAAGGGGGAGACAGAGTTTAATTCTCTGCAGCCCATTTTTGTTCAGGATAATTGCTAGGATGGCATAACACCTGTAGGAAAAGTGTCTATTTCTCACTAGGAATGTAGTTACTCTGCAGTACACTGCACAGAAGGATGGAAAATATTCTTAAAAGTCTATATCGTGAAGCCTTAACTGTAGAAGTCATTCCAATTTAAACAAAGTCAAGCATAATTAAGTGTAATACATTCTATAATTTAGATCAATATGTTTTTTATAATAAGTGGGGTTTTTTTAGCTGAAGAAGAGCCTACATTGCCTGGTGATAAAATTCAAGGATATTACAAATTCAGTTATCCAACTGGTGGAACAGATAATGTCCTTATATTTTCCTGTGTGATTTTACAATAAGAAAAGATTAAAGCTAAAAATGCCTATGCCTTTGCTCAGATGACAACTGAGCAAAACTCCCTGGAAGTTTAGACAAACAAATAAATATTTCTTGCATTATTAATTTCTTTTATGTACAAACTGCTTTATTTTATTTAAAATGGAGCAATTAAGTGACTATGAAACAATTCAGTGGGATTATGTTCTCTTTTCAAATAATAATTTTGGATATCTAGCTAACAACACTAAAGATGTGTTTTCTCTGCATGTGAACTGCTTAACTAGGAAGAAAGAAGGAATTTAAAGGAGAAGTCTAGAAGTGGTAAAAAATGCAGTTCACATATGAATTATAATGAAGTAGCAGATGCAAAGGCTTCAGGTAAATTTGAACCAGACAGAAAAATGATTGGAGATTGTCATGTAAGGCATATATACAAAGACAATGACAATTTTTATATGCAGGATCTCAAGCATGTAAGAAATCTAAACAGGTGTTTGGGGGTAACTTTGCTCCAAGAAGCATGTGAACTACTTGTTCTCCCTGATTTTCTGTCAGTGTAGTGTATAAGCAGAAAAGGCAGGATAAACTGAAATGCTATTTCAGACCTTGTTGGAAAAATGGACCTCTTACTTTCATTAAATACTTTCTCTCTCGCACATGTGGGATACACCCACAGAGATGCCCTGCTGTCCCTGAGCACAGGCAAGGTAAGCTCTTTTCTGGAACTGCATCCTGAGAGGCAAGTGGCTGTGGCTCTGCTATACATACTCTAGTGTCAGAAATTTTAGACAGCAAAGACTGTCTGATGCAGCTCCACTTGCAGCTCCAGAATTCAGCCTGCAACTGCTTTCACTTGCAACATCTAGCTAATCCTAGCTTATCTCACCTCCTTTGGCATGCCAAAATGAATTGGTGTCTGCCTGTTGAGAAGTACAGACATCGTTCAGCACCCATTCACAGAACTGATACACCATTTGATCTACTTGTCTAACAGGCTGGAAAGAAAGAAAGAAAGAGAGGAGGCTGTTTGTATTGGTTTTAAGTACTCTAAAGTGGTGGCCTTCTCCTCCTTCTGAGGAAAACCCAAAGAGAGCACACATCAGTCAAAGGCAGCTCTGTTTACATCCTTGAAATTTTCTTTTTCTCTGAACCTTAAAGACTCTTCAACCTTAAACCTAATTAATCTTGTTGATTACTGTGTATCATACAAATCTAATAATGTTTCTCAGATCTTGGAAGTAATGTTCATGGATTGACATCTACCAAGTTTTTACACCTTCACATAGAAGGTAAGCCAAAGAGGAAGCCAGGTATGAGTATTCATCTGCTTCAATATTACTAGTTTCAGTCAGTATAGTGGCTTTGCATTTCTTTTGCATTTTCTTTTAAAAAGCAGAGAGATGAAGATGAGCTTCCACTCCTCTTTAGTCAATATGGCAATTGCTATATTATTTCTCAGTATCATTCACTGCTAAAAATCAGCTTTTGTAGACTAAAAAGCATTTGCACTAAAATTATTTGAAGAGCATTCACATCCACAGCAGTTAGAGTGTCTTTGGCTGTAAAGAGAAGAAATGTTTTCCATTCAGTATTCAGAAGAGTGGCTTAGACACAGTACTTTAAGGAAGCACCATGGTATTGAATACTTTCCTGATCACACCTTCTCATACCCAGCAGACTTTAAGAGCCTTTGAGCATGAGGTTATATTACATTTATATGAACTCCATTATTCTAAGTATAACAGTGACATCTAGTGCAATAATGTTGCATGGCAGGGCCCAGAAATGGCTTTGTTACCTTTATTTTTTCAAATACCGAGGCAAAAGTTATTTCCAGCCGAATTTCTGCAAACTAGATTTACTACATGAACTTTGATGCTATATTTTATCAGACTGATGTTAATATCTGACGTCTTGATCAGTCAAAAAAAGATGAAGACTTATGACATAGAAGAGGAACAAACTGTAAAGGAAGAAAGGCAACTTTTGTTTAGTTCTGATGTGCTCTTAAAGAAAAAGGGACTCACCATGCAATCCTGACCGGTGGTTTTGTACCAGAGTCACTGATCTCGGGTGTCTCTGATGCAAAGGAAAAGGAGAAAGCTAAATAGAAATCTGTGTAGATAAAAAAGAGAATGAAAATATTGCCTTGGGAGTGAAAAAATAGAGAAGGTTACCTGAAGAATCGCTCAGCAAAGCAGAAGAGAAAATAAGATATTTGAAAAGGAAAAGGGAGAACAATTACAAGACATCTGAAGAAGATAAGAAAAATAAGAGAATGGCAATATAATCTGATATTAGCACAGGGCAAAGGACCTCTAAATGCCAAGTCTAACAGTATGGGGGAGGGGGGGGCTGGGAGAGCGGAAGAAGAAATAAATAAGGGAGACATTAAGGGACATTAAATAAATTATGCTATTTCAATTTTTTTCATACCAATAAATAGGACCCTAATCTTTTATAATTGAGTGTTCAAAATTCAAATTATTTTATTGAATAATGATGCTTAAATGGGTGGAAGAAAGTTAATTGTATCTCGATTTCAGACCCAGCAGAAATTTCAGAATGATCTGCCACCAGCATTACAAAAAACTAAAACTGTGCTGCTGAGTCTGAATAGGAAGCATTTGCTCAGTTGTATTTAATCATTCTGTTAGAATGAGGGAAGCAGAGAATGACAACACTGTCCTATTATTTGCTGTAAAAATGGCATGAAAGGAACAAGAATGAAGATGATAATGCTGAGACATTTTAATAGTGGTACAGCAGAGGATTAAATGTTTTGATCACATTTGTTCAGCTCCTGTTGGCTAAGTATCAGTTTTACTTGAGATGAAACATGGGTGAAGGTGCAGAATAGGTCTTGTCTTGTTACCCTGAAATAAATACTATAGCTACCTTCTCTCACTTGTGATTTTACAGTGTCACTTCACACTGTGGCCAATTTGGCAAGGAAGACAGTCCTACACGAAGTGCCTTACTCATACTAGAGACATTTGCATTTTTTTGTAGTATCCCTGACTGTCTTCAGTTGTCAGTTTTGATTGCTGAAGAACTACTTGGATCCTTATGGCTCAAGAAAGGAGGAGACAGGCTATATATCTAGAAAAGGAAAATTAGAACTCTATTTCTTTCTAGGAACTCCAATATGGAGAATGTAATGACCTAGTGCATTGCATATGTGCAGTAGATCCAAAGACTTCAGGACATTAGTGTGTGAATACACTGTGAAGACCTGTAACCTCTGTTTTAATATGTGCACATTAAAGCCAATATTTTCCAGAACTATGGTGCTGATTCTGTGTGTGTATGCTATGGAAATTTCCAGACTTTCCAAAGTCACAATTGCTCTGTCAGCTGCTACACAGTAACTCCAAAATGACTGAATCACGGTCAGGAATAGTGAAGAAATAAATTGCTTTGAATTGTTTTGAACAGTTTTGAATTCTCTTCTATTTATTATTCAGTTGTGGGGTAAAATCCTTCAAACCTGGAAGCAAGACAGGAGAGTCTGATTTATCTCTGATTTGCCACTGTCTTTTTGACCATCTTATAACTTAAAGCAAAGCAGCCTATAAGACCTGTATGAAAATGGTGGTGACTTTATGGAGAGCAAAGAAGGCTGGTTTCCTTCTCCTGAGCCAGTCTCAAGTGAGAATTCTTCTTCCAGACATCAAGAAATGCCAGGGAAATGCAGCAAAACCAGAAGAGCCCAAGGGACAAACAAAAAATTTTTCAGTGACATCTGGAGGTTTGCAGTCAAAAAAAGATTAGAAATACTTAATTTAGAGAGGAAATTAACAAGAGGAGAAAAGAGAAGTATATCAATAACATAGCAAAAAGGAATCACATACTTACCCATCATCTCAGAGTACAAATGGGCTGTCACAAATGCAAACCCAAATTAACAAGCACAGCCTTAAAAATCACAGATAAATACAATCAAGCAGATTTTTGACTGAAAGGATCATATTACACTCTGACAAGTTTGCCACTGGAGTTATTAAAATGCTGTGTCTCAAGCCAAAGCAAAACCAGATCTCATGTTTTCAATGGAGCAAGAGCTAGTAAATCACAGTTACAGGAGGCCTGCGACACATGCTTGCCCCCATGGACAGCAGATCCTGCCCACACGTGGTTGCCAGCTGGGCAGGAACCTCTCACCTCAGCCAGAACTTTCACCTCAAAAGAAATTTTAAATTAAACCACAAGTGTCCTCTCCCTGAATTCACCACTGTGTCTGCCTTTCCCTGCTCCTGACTTATTAAAACTATGCTCAGCAGGAACCATGAAACCTTGCATGGGCCCCTCAGTTTTTTCTGAGTTGAAGCTTTCACTTTTTTTTTTTTTTTTTTTT